>OZ005744.1:185516996-185647236 GCA_963930735.1 Dioctria linearis
GTTAATGGTCCCGCTCAGATGATAAGATCATTCGATGAACTACGTAATTATGTTGGACATGTAAATACGTCTGATCAAGATAACCAATTGTAACTTTGAATCTGAAGTTACCTCACTTTAATCCGTATGGACCTAAAGAACTGTATTACGCAGCATATCATAATTTATAATGCATACGATGCTCATGTTAATTTCGAATTATTATTCCTTTCTATTTTTACCTATGCTTATATTACTTAACTTGAATTATTTAGCCTTAAGAAAGTTTAGATATTATTTTTTAGTTATTTCATTGATTCTTTTATTGTTTATTAGTTTTCTTATTACACTTTTTACTCAATTTTTAATTTTTTCCAGAACTGAACTACAATTTTAAACCGCCAGCTGTTTCTACTGTCATAGCCTATTTAGTTTGTATTAATGTCTTCACAAACAGGTAATGGAAATTCTCCGGTCGATGGGCTCAACAACTATATTGCTACGCTCCTTAATTTTGGTGAGCAAGGTGCTCTAAAAGTGTGCCTTTTTAATGCACAAAGCCTTTTATCAAAGGTAGATGAGTTCAGGGATGTTTTTAATAGTACGTCTCTTGACGTGGTATGCATATTTGAAACTTGGTTAAGTACACATATCTCTGATAAGCTTGTTTCCCTTGATCAATTTAGAATATTTCGCAATGATCGCCCCAGTAGAGGAGGGGGAGTAGCAATTTACATTAGGTCGAATTTGCGCGGTCGTGTTGTAGCAACTTCCGACTCTGCATCTGAAATAGAATTCATTTTTGTAGAGATACTTGCAGGCCATGAAAAATGTATAGTTGGGACAGTTTACAGACCTCCACACTCTATTTCTTGGGATAACCTAGACAGCGTACTATCACAAATTTCTGGCTCATCTTCCCATATTATTGTTACAGGTGACTTTAATGCCGACTTGCTTACCTCAAATCGCCACTCCACTGCTTGGTCGGTTGAGGGCCTCTGAAGTCTGCGAGGACGGGGTTAAGCTGAATCAAATCTTCGCAAACCATCCATCACTGCAGCACCAACGCTCAGATATCACTGTGGATAGAAATTTGCACGATGGCTTTTCTTTTGCTTGTGTTACACCAAACGATGTTTTTTTAGCCGCCTTTTCCATTAAATCTGATGCTGTTGGCTTAGATAACGTGCACCCTAAATTTCTCAAGCTTATTCTTCCTATTTGCCTACCAGCGTTAACTCACATCATCAACTCCGCTCTCTTCAGGTCAGAATTTCCCAATAATTGGAAAATAGCAAAAATTATTCTTATCCCTAAGAAAGTTAATCCCAGCCTCACAGACTATCGACCGATAGCCATTTTGCCGTATTTATGTGTGTAATAATTTTCTTTCGGCTTTCCAATCAGGCTTCAGGCCAAAACACAGCTGTATCACTGCTATGATCAAAATATCTGACGACATCCGAATTGCCATGGATTCAGATATGCTAACAATTCTGGTACTCTTAGACTTTTCGAAAGCTTTTGATAGCGTTGCTCACCAGCTAATGGTGGACAAATTATCATCGTTATACGGATTTTCTGGTATGGCCTGTAAGCTTATCGCCTCGTATGTTAGCAACAGGTATCATAGAGTTTTCTGTAGCAACCAACTCTCCCACAACATCGGCATTACTTGCGGCATTCCACAGGGTACAATCTTAGGACCCTTATTATTTACACTCTTCATAAATGATCTTGTGACTACTATTAATTATAGCAAATATCATATGTACGCGGATGATGTTCAAATATACTTGTCCTCACCCCTCGGTCTAATTGAAGATAGTGTATGTAAAATTAATGATGATCTCTCTTGCATTTATCGATGGGCCACGAATAATAAACTGTTCCTCAATGCAACTAAGACTAACGCAATTGTCATCTATAAGAATGAACTGGATACATCCTACTTCCCGCAGATCCTACTCAATAATAGTGTTATAAAATTTAAAAATTCTGTCAACAATCTGGGTATAATCTTAAATAGTACACTTACATGGTGCGACCACATAAACAACCTTGTGTCTAAAGTCTATGGTGCTCTCCGCAAGCTTTCTGCTTCTGCTAACTTTTTACCATTGTTTACAAGATTAAAAATCGTTAAAAGTTTAGAATGCCCGATTCACCTACGGCTGTGAAATATATTACCAACTTCACTCTGCATCAATGAGGAAATTGACTGTTACATTCAACTCTGCTGTCAGATATGCGTACAACCTGAGACGATATGATCACGTATCATCATATGTTAAAAATTTATTTGGATGTGGTCTACACTCATATCTCAAGTATCGAGCGGTTCTATTCCTCTTTAATTTGATTTGTTCTCGTAAACCTGAATACTTTGCTCGCTCTAACCGTACGCTAACCTTGCTGTTGCCTGGTGTAGGCAGTGTTTCTACAGGAGGGCAATTTTTTGTCGGGACCATCAGACTGTGGAATGATCTCCCCTTTGAATTAAGGCGTGGCAGTCGGGACAGCTTCCGGCGAAATATTTTCTTACATTTCTCGAATTTATTGCTATAACTAAACTACATCTACTTCGAAATCTTAAAATCAATTTGTAAATATAAGTAAGTGCATATAAATAGGTATATATAATGAATTTATGAATTTTCCATCATTCTAGACTAATCATAAATAAATGTTTTCGTACATTAATTGTTTCTGTGCATATCTACCTACACATAATTAGAAGTTAAGGCTTAATTGTGTAGAGTTTACATTAAATAAATAATAATTTTTTTTTTTATGTATATAAGCTCTTTATTTAGTGGCTCATTGGCTCTTTTAAAATTACCTAAAAATAGGTGGCAAAAGGCTCTACAAAGTGTAAACAAAAGGTCGCTAGCTAATCTAAAAGTTATAAAAGGTCAATAGGGACAATTAAACAATTAAAACAATTAGAAAAACTAATGAACAAGAAAAAAGACACAAACAAAAGGAAAACAAACAAGACAAAATTCTCAAAAGAGACTATAAAACGGCTACAAGAATTTTGAAAAGGATCTAAAAGATAGACAAAAAATTTAAAAGTCCCAATTTTGACAATTGGGTAAGTGGCAGCTCCAAGAAGTTCCAAATTTCCAAAATAAACTAATAAAAATAATTGCCTAAACGAACGAATTTTCAACATAAAATTTTGAAATTTAGCACCGACACCGAAACCGAATTAAAAATAAATGACCGAACGAACGAAAAATTTACGCGATACCGTTATAGAGTCCCGCGAGAGCAGCCTGTAGTATCATAGACCTCTACAAACTGCCCTCATCATCCCTCCAGCTTAGCATCTCTAACAGAGTGCTTGTCCTTCCCACAGCACTTGCAACGATTCCTAAGCGAGGAGAAGCCCCGTGGACTAGTGTTGCAAATGCTGTGGCCTGCTATCACCAGTGAAAGACAAGAGCTCCGTCCTGCACCGACGATAGTGGTTGCCATGTGCAGTTGAATGTGTCAGCGTTCGTTGCCAGATATTCAAGACGTAAACGTCTCTTCAACCTGTCAACGAAGTGGCGCTTAAGTGCGTGTGCGTGGTGTTGTGGGTCAGTGTTCTGATTCCCAGCTTCGACTCTCATGTAGTACAGGTGAATTGTAGATTTGGCCAGTGTCAACACAAAGCTAATCAAACAATTCACTCGACTACAGACCTTTGGTCCCCATAAAAACGATGTCCTAGTAATGCCGAAATTCGGGTGGATCAACTGACACATACCGCGCACGAGATCCATTAGACCCTGCAAAGCCGGACAAGTGAAAAACCTGTGAAACAGGGTACCTTCACCAGTACAAACTGTGCAAATCCTCTGAACTCGGCGGTCAATATGTGACAACTGATTAGGATGCACAAGACTGTGATGCAGCAATTTGAATGCTACATCAGCATCTTTGTAATTAGAAGGATAACTGTAGACTACTCTGCAAGTTATCCCTCCCATCACGCCCATATTCACCCCGAGGTGTGTTCGCCATCTGTTGTATCCTGTATACTCCGGAGGTCTTATTGACATAAGCACGTCACGGAGCACACGTGTTGTAAGTGTGCTGAAAGGTGTGTGTGGTGGTCTGTTCAGAACGAAAGCATCTTCCAACTTAGTGCCAGGGTCACTGGTCCCAAGTTGGCGAAATCTCTCCCGCGCAGAAGCAGCCAGGTCGTGTAGTTGTGCAGTGTTAGTGTTTATTCGACAGTTTCCAGAGATATCAATAATATCTCCGAGAACCGTCAGTGTATGCGTGTCAGCTTCAAAACCCCGAGCATTACCGAACACTGAATCTATTAATTCAGGATTAAACCTGATTGGAATCGACGCGAATTGCGTGTACCTTAGAGCATTCCACTGAAGGTGAAATGCTGGCCTGATTCTGCCCCAGGTCTGAATCGTTGAGATTAGATCCTGTGGCCAGTCACGAGGATAAGGTGGTCGAACAGAGAGTAGGTAGTAATACTCCCCTATGCCGATCCCTCCCAGTACATTCACCCACAGTTGAGAAATCAAGCTGTCTCTCTGGCAGAACACTCTTTGGAATGCCCGCACTTGGAGACACCTTGATTTCACAACCAAGTTAGTGAGACCTAATCCACCTATCTTGACTGGCAGACAGAGCGTGCTTTCAGCAACCCATCGTCTTCCGCACCAAAAGGCGTCTATCGCTTTTGCTTGAAGAAGACCTACGAAGCCTTCATCAAACGTCTCAGACTTTAGCAGATGAACGATGGACGAGGTAATCAAATAGTTTATCACGACTGACCTACCCATTAAGGATAATGGAAACAGTCGACTACGCCATGAGTTTACAGCTCTAGAGAGTTTCTCAAGAGCGATGCGGCTATTATTTGATTTACTCTCGCGTCCGATATACACACCTAAATACTTCAGGCAAGTATTAGTCCATTGGATGTTCAGTGGAGTATCTGTACGATCTCTCCACCTTCCACACCACAAGCCTTGACTCTTACTAAGGTTGATTTTAGCGCCCGCTATACGTTCGAACTGTTCGAAAACAGCTCGAGCGACCGGAAAAGCTTCATCTCTTGTCACGAAAACAGACAGATCATCCGCATACGCCAACATAAGAGGCCTCACATTGGTATACGGCAGATGAACCGCATACTGTCCGAGCATTCGACGAAGATTCACCAGTAGCGGCTCCAACGAAAGATCATAAAGCATACCTGACAATGGACAGCCCTGTCTGATACCTCGATGAAACGAGATAGGAGCCAGAACTTGTCCTTGATGCTTAATCAAAATCGCTGAATCTCTATACAGTTTCCCGACGATATCGAGCCACCTGGGCGGAAACCCAAATGCCTCGAGAGCAGTCAAAAGATACTCGTGCGAGACACTATCAAAAGCCTTTTGCTGGTCAAGTGAAATCATGGCCATTTGTGCACCTGTCTGTTCATGGTAGGCAAACAAATGCTTGGCTACCGCGATGTTGTCATAGATACTACGACCAGGTACACAATAGGACTGTTCCGGGTGTATTACCGAAGCAATCACTGAGCGGAGTATCGCCCCTAATGCTTTGCAGACGATTTTGTAGTCTACATTGCATAGGGTTACTGGCCTCCAGTTCCCCATCCTCTGCAAATCTCCCTTCTTTGGAATCAAGCGCATAACAGATCTCCTCCAACTAGAAGGAAAGTCTGAATGCGTCTCAACCGCCGAATTGAAGACTTCCAAAAGGTCAGGAATTAATAAATCCCTGAAACGTATGAAGAATTCTGGAGTCAAGCCGTCATAACCAGGTGAAGTGTGTCGCCTTAGATCCTTTGTCGCAGCAATCATATCCTCCAATGTGATTACTGTATCCAGGAGCTCCTTACTGTCTTCAGAGAAAGTGGGAATATTCTCAAGGAATTCATGAGTGGTCGAGGATGTTGTCGACGTCGATTCAGAGTAGAGACTACTGTAGTAGTCTCGAATATATTCTGATAGCTGTTGTCCGTTGAGGACTTGTCCAGATTCATCAATTATCGATTCGACCTCACAAGAAGCAGTACGACGTCTAGTCGCCTGAAAGAAGTACTCAGTTGGAGAATCGCCTTCTCTCAGCCAGCGCGATTGGCCGCGCAGCACAAACTCCAAGCTGTGCTTGTAAGTCTGTGTCGCCAAGCGTTCCTTTATTCCATTGAAATAAAGAATCAATCCCGGCTGAGTTGGGAGAAGAGCTGCCACCCGAGAGACCTCGGCCGACAAGCTAGAAGCTTGATAGCCACTTCGATTGAAACTCGTCTCGATAAAAGACCGAATCTGGAGCTTTCCAACATCCCACCATTGACTAAGAAAAGGAAAGTTAACTTTCCTCTCTTGCCAATCGTGCCAGAATTCAGTGAACTCATTGATGAACTGCTCGGAATTCAACAAATAGTTGTTGAATATCCAGTATGCAGTTCGTCTTTCAACTAGAGTGCTGGTCGCCACTACAAGAAGATGATCACTAACGGAACACACTTCATGAGTGACACCAACGAAATGTTCTAGTATTCCAGGTGAGACGTAAAGTCTATCAATTCTGGAGCCTGCGAGACTTCCATGGATATTTCGCGAGACCCTCGTGTATGATCTAGTCGTAGGATGCATCCAACGATAGATATCCACGAGTCTGAAAACACCGACAAAATTCCTCAATCGAGTAGCATTGACAGAGTTGAACTCAACTCCAGAGTGCCGATCCATTGAGGGATTCAGAGTGCAGTTAAAATCACCTCCGAGGACAGTTTCACCGCTAAAATTCACCAGACACGACTGAACACTATCAAGAACTTGTCTTGTAATGTCCTGGTCATGAGGAAGGTACACGTTTACTACCTTGATATGTTTGTCTTGAACGACAAAATCCAAGGAAGAAGCGAAGCCTGGGAAGATATCTGTATAGACAGGAGACGATAGTGTAAATTTGTTGGATACAATGATTGCCACCCCTGAGCCTCGGCGAGGCGCAGGTGTGGCAAACATTGCATAGCCAGTGTGTAAATAAGCATAGCGCTCAAGTTGTGTGTATGTGTCTTGTGTAAAATTCGTCTCCTGTAGAAGCGCGATGTCTATATCGAACATTTTGACATGTTCGATAGTGCTGTGTAACCTTGTATGTGCACTTAAACCCCCGGTGTTGATCGAAGCTATCTTGCACATTCAAAGAGATGAAAAGCTCAAACGATGAATGTGCGACGTCTATTGACGAGGAGAATCGGCCAAGCGATGCTCCTGAAGCAACTCCTCCACCTTCCTATGAAGTCGTTCTAACCGAGCAACATCGTTGTACTTCCTCCTCTTCCTGGACTCCTGTTGTAGGAGTTGAAGCTGAGGAAGTAACAACTCTGGCCTCTCCAGCTCCCTTACAAGAATACTCCAGATTTTATCTGAATTCTTCTTGTACTGGAGCTGGGTAAGAATTTCGGAGATCTTCTTCCTAGGAAGGGTCTCCATCCCCTTCGAGACTTCAAATTGGCTACCAGTCGAAATGATGCTATCACACGACTCGTAGCCACCGAAGCTCGAAAGACCAGTGTCATCCAAGCCGGTGATGTCGCAGTCCGAAAGCTGCTCGTGAGACACCACCGCGTCCCTTACTACAACCTTCGAACCGCGAGCTCCACTATCGTCCTCCTCCGAGTGGGGCCGCTTGGATGCGACTGGCTTTGCTGGCTCTGGAGGAGGCAGCATCACCCGGTCAACTTTCTTCCTCCTCGTCCTCTTTTTTTTTACTACTTGGCTATTCGACTCCTCGTCGGAAGTAGCCGTGTTTTCACGTGCCGACGTGGCGCCGTTTACAGCCATAACTATTTTTGCCTCTAGGACAACTTCAGGCACCCTAACCACTGGCTGCTCCAAAATAGCAGGTTGAGTGCCGGCCGAAGGCTCCTTCTCCAGATCCACTACTATAGTAGTGGCTTCCTTCGAGGGAACCCTCGGTTCAGCCTTCTTCCCGGTTCTCCTGGGGCAGTCAGCAATAAAATGCCCTACCAAATGGCAAGCATGGCATTTCGCTTCGGTGCCAACGTCTATCCAGTGCCTCGAGCCGGATAAGCTCAGGTAAAAGCCCTTTGGAAGCGTACACCCCTTATTTAAGGTGATGGACGCCTCCCGGCTAGTACCGAAGATACCCCGCCCGAGACCCTCGTCCCCAATTTTTAAGGGAATGGCACGAACGTTGCCATAAACCTTCCCAAATCTTCCCAAGAAATTTAGGAGGTCTTCATGGCAAGCTCGCATAGGGACCCGTGAAAACACGACCTTCGTGGGTTTTTCCCTGAGTGGGAACGGCACAAGGTGTCTACCCTCCACCTCGATGCCCTCAAGCATTAGCTTGGTAGCACTCTCGAGGGTCGTGGTGTACACCTCAACCATTCCCCCAGCTATTATCCCCATGGAAAATAGCTGCTCACGGGAGATGACCTGGAAAATCGCTTTAAGGTATGCGCTCTGAGGACATCTATTGATGTGCTCGAGCTGCATACCGTAGCTCTCATCCTGCCACCTCCCGTCGAAAAAAGCCTGCAGACCCGCACCGGTCTTAGCTCGAGGCTTACCTGCGTCCGATGGGGCTGGACGAGGAGTGATGCCCCTGCTCTGAATTTCGATTAATGTCTCTTTTCTATTGGAACTGCCACTTACCTGGGCATAAGAGATCCCTGGAACTAAAGTTGGGGATCGTAGTGATGCTACTGGTCCTGCTGTTGGCACTTGCTTCTTAGTCTGGGTGGTTGACTTCGCCGAAGATAGTGGCGGCCTCATTACGACTCCGCTGGGCTTTGGCGCTGAAGCCGAAGCTGTCTTGACGACCTCCTTCAAACTTGGACTTTGGTCTTGGTTTGAAGACGTCAGCATAACATTTTCTATAGCTGCCGCAACAGATGCTGCAGCAATAGCAGTGGATTTTGGAGCTGCTGTTCCAGAAACTTCACTGGCAACCATCGCTGTCCCTGTTGTTATCTGCTCTAATAAAGATGCCTGTAGGTTTTTACCTTTGGCCTCTTCATTAGGGCCCTTAATAGCCTTTTCAGTGGGCCCTTTGGTTTTCTTTTTGGAAGAAGAAGAAGCTTTGGTAGTCTTCTCCGTCCCTTCGATTAGTTTCAGGGGATCACCTGTCCTTCCAGAATCGCTGCTGCTCGTACTCATTTTGAGCACGGCAGAGCACTTACACTTTTATATTTTCAGAAAATATACAAATTTTAATTTACCGTTTTTATTTTTTTGCTTTTTATGATATTGCAAAATCTTTTTATTTTCAATGAAGCACTATGGAATTTTAAACGGTTGCCATGTTGTCATGGCAACGACCGAAATTAATTAAAAAGCCAAAACTGTCAGACCTTTCCAATTTTTTTACAATTTATTTTTTAATTTTTTAATAGTTTTTTATAGCTATACTTCCACTAAGCTCACTACACAATAAACGCACTAACTTCTGTGTCACTTTTGCAGAGTTTTACGGAATTTCTTAGCGTATTTCGGCTGTTATTCTTTGTTTTTGTGAAATTCTTGAATGACACGTTCGCTCTCGATAATAATTTTTTTTTTTATGTATATATGCTCTTTATTTTTTGGCTCTTTGGCTCTTTTCAAAATTCCTTAAAAATAGGTGGCAAAAGGCTCTACAAAGTGTAAACAAAAGGTCGCTAGCTAATCTAAAAGTTATAAAAGGTCAATAGGGACAATTAAACAATTAAAACAATTAGAAAAACTAATGAACAAGAAAAAAGACACAAACAAAAGGAAAACAAACAAGACAAAATTCTCAAAAGAGACTAAAAAACGGCTACAAGAATTTTGAAAAGGATCTAAAAGATAGACAAAAAATTTAAAAGTCCCAATTTTGACAATTGGGTAAGTGGCAGTTCCAAGAAGCTTCAATTTCCAAAATAATCTAATAAAAATATTTACCTAAACGAACGAATTTTCAACAAAAAATTTTGTAATTTAGCACCGAGACCGAAACCGAATCAAAGATAAATGACCGAACGAACGAAAAAATTTAGCCGATACCGTTATAGAGTCCCGCGAGGGCGGCCTGTAGTATCGTAGACCTCTACAAACTGCCCTCATCATCCCTCCAGCTTAGCATCTCTAACAGAGTGCTTGTCCTTCCCACCGCACGTGCAACGATTCCTAAGCGGGGAGAAGCCCCGTGGACTAGTGTTGCAAATGCTGTGGCCTGTTCTCACCAGCGAAAGACAAGAGCTCCATCCTGCACCGACGATAGTGGTTGCCATGTGCAGTTGAATGTGTCTGCGTTCGTTGCCAGATATTCGAGACGTAAACGTCTCTTCAACCTGTCAACGAAGTGGCGCTTAAGTGCGTGTGCGTGGTGTTGTGGGTCAGTGTTCTGATTCCCATCTTCGACTCTCATGTAGTACAGGTGAATTGTAGATTTGGCCAGTGTCAACACAAAGCTAATCAAACAATTCACTCGACTACATACCTTTGGTCCCCATAGAAACGATGTCCTAGTAATGCCGAAATTCGGGTGGATCAACTGACACATACCGCGCACGAGATCCATTAGACCCTGCAAAGCCGGACAAGTGAAGAACCTGTGAAACAGGGTGCCCTCACCAGCACAAACTGTGCAAATCCTCTGAACTCGGCGGTCGATATGTGACAACTGATTAGGATGCATAAGACTGTGATGCAGCAATTTGAATGCTACATCAGCATCTTTGTAACTAGAAGGATAACTGTAGACTACTCTGCAAGTTATCCCTCCCATCACGCCCATATTCACCCCGAGGTGTGTTCGCCATCTGTTGTATCCTGTATACTCCGGAGGTCTTATTGACATAAGCACGTCACGGAGCACACGTGTTGTAAGTGTGCTGAAAGGTGTGTGTGGTGGTCTGTTCAGAACGAAAGCATCTTCCAACTTAGTGCCTGGGTCACTGGTCCCAAGTTGGCGAAATCTCTCCCGCGCAGAAGCAGCCAGGTCGTGTAGTTGTGCAGTGTTAGTGTTTATTCGGCAGTTTCCAGAGATATCAATAATATCTCCGAGAACTGTCAGTGTATGCGTGTCAGCTTCAAAACCCCGAGCATTACTGAACACTGAATCTATTAATTCAGGATTGAACCTGATTGGAATCGACGCGAATTGCGTGTACCTTAGAGCATTCCACTGAAGGTGAAATGCTGGCCTGATTCTGCCCCAGGTCTGAATCGTTGAGATTAGATCCTGTGGCCAGTCACGAGGATAAGGTGGTCGAACAGAGAGTAGGTAGTAATACTCCCCTATGCCGATCCCTCCCAGTACATTCACCCACAGTTGAGAAATCAAGCTGTCTCTCTGGCAAAACACTCTTTGGAATGCACGCACTTGGAGACACCTTGATTTCACAACCAAGTTAGTGAGACCTAATCCACCTATCTTGACTGGCAGACAGAGCGTGCTTTCAGCAACCCATCGTCTTCCGCACCAAAAGGCGTCTATCGCTTTTGCTTGAAGAAGACCTACGAAGCCTTCATCAAACGTCTCAGACTTTAGCAGATGAACGATGGACGAGGTAATCAAATAGTTTATCACGACTGACCTACCCATTAAGGATAGTGGAAACAGTCGACTACGCCATGAGTTTACAGCTCTAGAGAGTTTCTCAAGAGCGATGCGGCTATTATTTGATTTACTCTCGCGTCCGATATACACACCTAAATACTTCAGGCAAGTATTAGTCCATTGGATGTTCAGTGGAGTATCTGTACGATCTCTCCACCTTCCACACCACAAGCCTTGACTCTTACTAAGGTTGATTTTAGCGCCCGCTATACGTTCGAACTGTTCGAAAACAGCACGAGCGACCGGAAAAGCTTCATCTCTTGTCACGAAAATAGACAGATCATCCGCATACGCCAACATAAGAGGCCTCACATTGGTATATGGCAGATGAACCGCATACCGTCCGAGCATTCGACGAAGATTCACCAGTAGCGGCTCCAACGAAAGATCATAAAGCATACCTGACAATGGACAGCCCTGTCTGATACCTCGATGAAACGAGATAGGAGCCAGAACTTGTCCTTGATGCTTAATCAAAATCGCTGAATCTCTATACAGTTTCCCGACGATATCGAGCCACCTGGGCGGAAACCCAAATGCCTCGAGAGCAGTCAAGAGATACTCGTGCGAGACACTATCAAAAGCCTTTTGTTGGTCAAGTGAAATCATGGCCATTTGTGTACCTGTCTGTTCATGGTAGGCAAACAAATGCTTGGCTACCGCGATATTGTCGTAGATACTACGACCAGGTACACAATAGGACTGTTCCGGGTGTATTACCGAAGCAATCACTGAGCGGAGTATCGCCCCTAATGCTTTGCAGACGATTTTGTAGTCTACATTGCATAGGGTTACTGGCCTCCAGTTCCCCATCCTCTGCAAATCTCCCTTCTTTGGAATCAAGCGCATAACAGATCTCCTCCAACTAGAAGGAAAGTCTGAATGTGTCTCAACCGCCGAATTGAAGACTTCCAAAAGGTCAGGAATTAATAAATCCCTGAAACGTATGAAGAATTCTGGAGTCAAGCCGTCATAACCAGGTGAAGTGTGTCGCCTTAGATCCTTTGTCGCAGCAATCATATCCTCCAATGTGATTACTGTATCCAGGAGCTCCTTACTGTCTTCAGAGAAAGTGGGAATATTCTCAAGAAATTCATGAGTGGTCGAGGATGTTGTCGACGTCGATTCAGAGTAGAGACTACTGTAGTAGTCTCGAATATATTCTGATAGCTGTTGTCCGTTGAGGACTTGTCCAGATTCATCAATTATCGATTCGACCTCACAAGAAGCAGTACGACGTCTAGTCGCCTGAAAGAAGTACTCAGTTGGAGAATCGCCTTCTCTCAGCCAGCGCGATTGGCCGCGCAGCACAAACTCCAAGCTGTGCTTGTAAGTCTGTGTCGCCAAGCGTTCCTTTATTCCATTGAAATAAAGAATCAACCCCGGCTGAGTTGGGAGAAGAGCTGCCACCCGAGAGACCTCGGCCGACAAGCTAGAAGCTTGATAGCCACTTCGATTGAAACTCGTCTCGACAAAAGACCGAATCTGGAGCTTTCCAACATCCCACCATTGACTAAGAAAAGGAAAGTCAGCTTTCCTCTCTTGCCAATCGTGCCAGAAATCAATGAACTCATTGATGAACTGCTCGGAATTCAACAAATAGTTGTTGAATATCCAGTATGCAGTTCGTCTTTCAACTAGAGTGCTGGTCGCCACTACAAGAAGATGATCGCTAACGGAACACACTTCATGAGTGACACCAACGAAATGTTCTAGTATTCCAGGTGAGACGTAAAGTCTATCAATTCTGGAGCCTGCGAGACTTCCATGGATATTTCGCGAGACCCTCGTGTATGATCTAGTCGTAGGATGCATCCAACGATAGATATCCACGAGTCTGAAAACACCGACAAAATTCCTCAATCGAGTAGCATTAACAGAGTTGAACTCAACTCCAGAGTGCCGATCCATTGAGGGATTCAGAGTGCAGTTGAAATCACCTCCGAGGACAGTTTCGCCGCTAAAATTCACCAGACACGACTGAACACTATCAAGAACTTGTCTTGTAATGTCCTGGTCATGAGGAAGGTACACGTTTACTACCTTGATATTTTTGTCTTGAATAACAAAGTCCAAGGAAGAAGCGAAGCCTGGGAAGATATCTGTATAGACAGGAGACGATAGTGTAAATTTGTTGGATACAATGATTGCCACCCCTGAGCCTCGGCGAGGCGCAGGTGTGGCAAACATTGCATAGCCAGTGTGTAAATAAGCATAGCGCTCAAGTTGTGTGTATGTGTCTTGTGTAAAATTCGTCTCCTGTAGAAGCGCGATGTCTATATCGAACATTTTGACATGTTCGATAGTGCTGTGTAACCTTGTATGTGCACTTAAACCCCCGGTGTTGATCGAAGCTATCTTGCACATTCAAAGAGATGAAAAGCTCAAACGATGAATGTGCGACGTCTATTGACGAGGAGAATCGGCCAAGCGATGCTCCTGAAGCAACTCCTCCACCTTCCTATGGAGACGATCTAACCGAGCTACATGGTTGTACTTCCTCCTCTTCTTGGACTCCTGTTGTAGGATTCGAAGCTGAGGAAGTAACAACTCTGGCCTCTCCAGCTCCTTTACAAGAATGCTCCAGATTTTATCTGAGTTCTTCTTGTACTGGAGCTGGTCAAGAATTTCAGAGATCTTCTCCCTAGGAATGTTTTCCATCCCCTTCGAGACCTCAAATTGGCTACCAGTCGAAATGGTGCTACCACACGACTCGTAGCCACTGAAGCTCGAGAGACCAGTCTCTTCCAAACCGGTCATATCGCAGTCCGAAAGCTGTTCGAGAGATGCTTCCGCCTCCCTCACAACAACCTTCGAACCGCGGGCACCACTATCGTCCTCCTCCGAGTGGGGCCGTTTTGGAGCGACTGGCTTTGCTGGCTCTGGAGGAGGTAGCATCACACGGTCAACTTTCTTCCTCCTCGTCCTCTTTTTTTTTACTGCTTGGCTATTCGACTCCTCGTCGGAAGTAGCCGTGTTTTCACGTGCCGACGTGGCGCCGTTTACAGCCATAACTATTTTTGCCTCTAGGACAACTTCAGGCACCTTAACCACTGGCTGCTCCAAAATAGCAGGTTGAGTGCCGGCCGAAGGCTCCTTCTCCAGATCCACTACTGTAGTAGTGGCTTCCTTCGAGGGAACCCTCGGTTCAGCCTTCTTCCCGGTTCTCCTGGGGCAGTCAGCAATAAAATGCCCTACCAAATGGCAAGCATGGCATTTCGCTTCGGTGCCAACGTCTATCCAGTGCCTCGAGCCGGATAAGCTCAGGTAAAAGCCCTTTGGAAGCGTACACCCCTTATTTAAAGTGATGGACGCCTCCCGGCTAGTACCGAAGATACCCCGCCCGAGACCCTCGTCCCCAATTTTTAAGGGAATGGCACGAACGTTGCCATGAACCTTCCCAAATCTTCCCAAGAAATTTAGGAGGTCTTCATGGCAAGCTCGCATAGGGACCCGTGAAAACACGACCCTTCGTGGGCTTTTCCCTGAGTGGGAACGGCACAAGGTGTCTACCCTCCACCTCGATGCCCTCAAGCATTAGCTTGGTAGCACTCTCGAGGGTTGTGGCATACACCTCAACCATTCCCCCAGCTATTATCCCCATGGAGAATAGCTGCTCACAGGAGACGACGCGGAAGATTGCCTTCAGGTATGCGCTCTGAGGACATCCTCTGATGTGCTCGAGCTGCATACCGTAGCTCTCATCCTGCCATCTCCCGTCGAAGAAGCCCTGAAGGCCCGCACTGGTTTTGGGTCGAGGCTTACCTGCGTCCAGTGGGGCTGGACGAGGAGTGATGCCTTTACCTATAATTTCCATGACTGACTCGTTTTGCTTAGAACTGCCACTTACCTGTGCATATGATACACCTAATATTATAGGGGAGGATCGTGGTGCTGCTGGTACTGCTGGTTCTGGTGCCTGTTGCTTTGAGGTGCTTGCCTTCTTTGAAGAAAGCGGTGGCCTCATCACAACATAGTTTGTCTTTGGCGCTGAATCCGAAGCCTTTTTAACAATATCCTTTAGCTTAGGCTGATGTCCCAGACTCGAAGGCGTCGTCGTAGCTTTTCCCAAAGCTGCAGCTACAGACGCTGCAGATATAGCCGTAGTGTCTGAAGCCAATACTCCAGGTACTTCCAGGGCAGCTACGTCTATCCTCGCAATAGCGTTCTCCAAGGAAGGCGGCTGCACTTCTTTACTGCTGCTACTGGCCTCTTCGATTGGGCCCTTAATGGCCTTTTCGGTGGGCCCTTGCTGTTTTTTTGAAGAGGAAGAAGAAGCATTTCTGCTCTTCTTCCTCCTTCCATTCGATTTGCGGGGATCATCAGTCCCCCCAGAATCGCTACTGCTCGTACTCATTTGGAGTACGGCAGTGTAAATTTTTAATTTTAACTAATGAAAATTTTTTACCTTCTTTTTTAGAATTTTCTGATTAATAAAAGTAATCAAATTCCAAATCACATTAAAAATTTGTTCACTGTTGCCACGTTGTCATGGCAACGACCGAAATTAATTAGAAATTCAAAACTGTCAGAATTTTTACCTTTTTTCACAATTTATTTTTTAAGTTTTTTAACTGCTTTTTATATTTTTACGAGCACTTATCACAGTAAAGTATACACACCCACTTTCTAACCACTTTTGAGAACTTTCACGGGTTTTCTCTGCTTTTTTCCGCTTTTATTCCTTATTATTTGTGGAGCTCTTAATTGACGCGTTCGCTCTCTTCAATAATAATAATAATAATAATAATAATAATAACTAGCTGCGACTTCGGTTTCGATTAAAATTTTTATGCGATGCATTTTCGGCAGTTTTTTCGTAATTTTTTCAAGACTTTTAAAAAATGAATTCTGTGCAAATCAAAATGACTTTCCACAAAGAATAGCCATCCACATCGAGTCCCAATGCCGCAATTTTTTTTTCGAAACTTGACTTCGATTTTGTGATCAGCGACTCCAAATGTCCCTGAGTACACACTTTCATCCGAATTGAATACGTTCTTGTATTGTGGCAGGCTTTTTGGGATTTGGGATTTTTTGCAGTGCTCTAATTTTGGTAACCGCCATATTCTTGTAGGTTCTAGTATTCTTGTAGGTTCTAGTATGTAAATCTCATATATGTAGATGATGGAATTGCCAAAAAAATTTTAATGCTTCTCATTTATGGGGTCATAAGCAAAACTGTGAAAAGTAGGTACTTATTTTAAAAGTCGCAATTAGTTAGATTAGATTAGATTAAATTTTTACAGGCCGAGTGAATTTTATTCTGCAGTCATTAATATTGGCTTATTACGCACCGATTGCCTTTGTAGTATACATCCAATCATCTCATTCTCTCTACGAACAGCAATTATTAATTTTTTTATTTTTTTAGATGAAATTTTCTCAAAGTCTCCAGGCTTTAGAAAGTATGAGTCAAAATTCTGGAATCTACAACAATGTGCAATAATTTTGTAGTCGCCTAAAGCCACACTTTTACATTGCGCTTCGAGTTATCGATATTTTGCAAAAAAAAAAAACACTTAAAACTAAAAATAAAATTTATTAAATAAACAGAAAATATTTATCACATCATTTTATCCTCCTAATAAACTAGCCACAGCTTTTGGATCGATTACAGGTGCAGCAGCCAAAGGATATTCTTCCTTGACTGAAAACATAAATAAATAAATAAATAATAATAAACTCAAATAAATTGTTTTCTTTTGTAACATACGAGATAAAATTCGGAATCCATTTTCATCTGCAATATATTCAACGTTGAGATTTTTTCCATTATCAAGTCGATACGAGTATGATCCTGTAACACTATAAAACTGTAGGCCATTTATTTCTTTTAAGGTTCCTTTAACTTCTTGTGTTATACCATTATCCACGTAATATCTAGGAAGGGAGAGAGGATATAATTATTTTTATTTTTCTTGTTATTATTATTATTTTTATTCGCCTGCCTTACCTATAGTAATAGTTACCATCCGGACTAATAGTTTTTGTATCGATTAATGATTTAGCATTTCTATCCAAATCACTGTTGTACACAGGTGCAGATATTACCATCGCTAAAATTGCGAATACTACAAAAAACTGAGCAAAGTGTTTCATCTTGAAAAAATCAAATGCGAACTGAATATTACATATGAGAAGTGGATACTTATATATGTATCTAAATTTTATTTGTAAAAGGTATTTATCAAGGTTAAACTTTGAAAAAATGGTAATCGATAATAGTTATGCAATAATAAAAATAAAATAAAAGAAAGTCGTGGGTTGAGTAATTTATTTCTGATGAGAGAAGACTTTTCGACTATTTTAAAGTATCTCCAGGTTCAGAGTTCGTAAAATGAATCTTTCGGGAGAATTTGATTTTTAGTTTTACATAATATCTTCAATAAAACTCGTTTGGCATAGTCCGGTTTTTTTTTTTTTTACCACCTTTCAGCAAGTCATTAAACAAATTAAATATTTATTTTGGTATGTTTTTTTTCTACATGATCATTGTAAAAGTTTTTTTTTTTTTTTTTTTGCAAAATTCAAAGCTTTCTATTATTTTCTTTTATATATGTTGTAGGTATGTAAATAAATATGTGGATTAATCCTGGATATACCTGTAATTTTTTCAGTATTTATCTTAACTATAAATTTTTTTTCTTTCCTATATTTTGAATGGGGTTTCTAAAACTAGGCGATGAAAGGTCAGCCGAAGTAGTGATTTACTCCCTGATTCTACGTAAGAGAAAAGAGGTCTTATCCTCTTAACTGGGCTGTCAAATTCCGTTAGCGGAAATTGGTACTCTGTGTAAAGTGTTAAGAGATATCAGAAGTCAGCTAACCTCTTAACTCTAGAGCAGATTTTTTGTGAAGAGATTTTGTATTCTAGCACACAAAACTAGCCCTCAAATATTTCTTAACTTAAGAGGACCTCACTAAGGTACTCTTACTTGTGAAATGTAAACGACTTGGACGACTTGGCTTCGTTTGCTATTTCTAAGTCTGTATTCATAAAGAATTTCAGAATGGAAAATTTGTTATAAGTTTTTGTAAGAATTAATTATTTTGCTGTGTGTGTTAATTACATGCGGTGAAGGTAATAAAATTATAATCAGTTATCATTACGTGCTGTGAATTTATCATACCATAATAAATAATTATGACTTGATTAAAGACACACACAATTAACCTCGAAAATCATATAAGGAACTAAAGCGTAGCAAAATTATTGTGATAACATGTCTGGGTACAAGTGTAGCAAAATGCGCATGCTTCGTGCTAGCTATGAGTAGGTTGGCCCTATTGCCATCATTGCCTGGCCAAATAGTTTTCCTTCTTCCTTCTTGCAAATTGAAATACCTGCGATGACTAAAAGCTGAGGTTGTTCAGATTCTCCAAAGCCCATACAACCTCCTAGAGTTAAAATTTCTTCAACAAATGTGGCTAGAATACTAATTCAAGACCTCGTAGTTGCTAAATTTAAGAGGTAAGAGATCACTTAAAAGTCTCTAATGTATAATGGGTGGGAGGGGGGGGGGGGGGTGTTTGCATTTATTTCAATTTACAGGCCATTGCCAAATGAGAATTTGTGATATGCTGGCAAGATTTGCAGTCAAAGGTAGTTTTATACAGGGTGATTTTGGTCATTAATGAAACAGGTGATAGATTCAAGGGTTCGAAATAAAAAAAAAATTGGGTGGAAGGGGCAACATTAACGAACTTCCTAGGTACAAGCTGATTCATAAGTTATCTTTTTTTTTAGATACCTGACATAACTTTTTATTTGTATCTCCGGTGATCCATAACCTTCCGACTTAAAACAAATTTCCAGTAATAGATAATAAAATGCCTTTTTGAGGCCATTCCCTTTAGCTCGTACACGAATTTGTCTGTCTATTTATTTATATATTTCTTTTTTTACTATTTTCGACACTCTCGTAGACCCACTTTTTCGTCATCACAGCGAGCTGAAATTTGGCACAACAGGTTCACTGTCGCATGACAATTGCATCTGTCAAAATTTGAACCGGAAATTTCCATGGAAAACCCTAAAAATCGGGAAAAATCATTTGAAAATTTGGAACAAATTTGATTAGTGATAAATCCATTTCAGGATAATGCAGAGTTTTCCGATTTTTCCGAAAAAATTTTCCGGAATTTTCCGAATTTTCCAGAAAATTTTCCGGTAAAAAAGTTTTCTAAATTATGCAGGATCAAGTTCCCCTATCAACTGGCATCATTACTTTATCTCCGACAATGGTGAAAACTTGCATGAAAAATCGAGGAAAAATTCATGTAAAACGCTTTTCCGGACTTTTTCCGACCAAGGAAGCGTTTGAACGTTTTGCAACCTAAGACATATTTGTAGAGCAAAACGAGTTGCATAAAGTTGCTTTTGTGGAAAACTCCATGGAAAACCCGGAAAAGCGGGAAAATCATCGGAAAAATTTTCATCGATATGATTAGTGATAAATCTGTTTCAGGGCAACACGTAATAACAATTTAGTTAACTTGAAAAGGGCAGAAAATAAAATAAGTAAAACACGAGTTTTCAAACAAAACTGAGGCCAAGCCGCATGAAAAAGTAGATAATGAACTTTTCTTCAACCACAGAGGTGGACTCCGATTTTTTGATTGGGACATTTCTCTTGAATATTCTTTCTCTTCATGAATCAAATTACTTATTACCTCTGATTGATCACACTGAAATATATCGGTAATTGTCAGCGAATAAAATCTGAGTCCACCTCTGTGTGTGAAGAAAAGTTTATTTTCTACTTTTTCATGCGGCTTGGCCTCAGTTTTGTTTGAAAACTCGTTTTATACTTATTTTATTCTTATCCAGTTCCGATTCCTTTCACACTTACCACGCAGTAGGCTCAAGTATGTAAAATTTAATTATTTTTTTTTGCTCAAAATTCAAATTTAGCACTATTTTATGCGGAATATAACGTTATTAACATGTGATTTTTTTCGTTTTAATCCTCTTGTGATACTCGTCGACCGTATCGATTTCCCAAGTTTGTTTGCAGCATCTCTGATCTGCGACAATAATTCGTCAATGATAAACATGACATTGTTGCTTTGGCTGAAACTTTGGGTAATGCCCGGCTGTGAATTATTTGCATACACAGTAATTATGATCAATAATGAATAAGGCAATGGCCGAAGGTTTGTGATTGATCAGAATAATTTAAATGAGTAATGTCAGCAATTTTAAAAGTGTATAAATTCAGTGTAATGAGATTAAATAAATCAGAGTTATTTTTTAACTCCAGGTGTTTGTATTACTTTTTTGACCTAAGTGGAGAGCTCCTTAGCTCCAATATGCAAACACCCAAAGGTAATTGAGCTTCCTCAGCTCTCATGTTTGCATTAAAGTAGAGCTGTTTAGCTCTGGTACTTTTCCACCTAAGTATAGAGCTCCCTCAGCTCCAATATGCAAACACCCAAAGATAATTGAGCTTCCTCAGCTCTTGTGTTTTCATTACTAATAGAGCTCTTAGCTCTGGTAATTTTTCTGGCTATTCAAATAGCGAGCTCTTCAGCTCCTACCAGTCAAGCATATTGTCACACAGTGCTTTACGAAGCAATCCGACAATACGACAGAAAACTCTAACGTTCCCTTATCATCGACAGATTTGAAGAATAAAAGACAAGTTTTCTACACTTGTACTCACACTGAAAAAAGCATCAGTTCATGAATTACTTTACCCCTGGAAACCCCTTACTATTATTATTATTATTAACGGGGGGGATGCAGACAGGACTCTCTCGCCTCTCATCTAGTCCCCGAGACCTACAAGATGTTTTGTGACATTCTCTAAATACCCTCGGGCGCCCATTCGAACTTAAGGTCTTTAATAAGGCCTATGATGTTCTTGGGGGCCATTTTTTTACATCCACTGGCAGTGGAATGCCTTTCCTAGAAGTTCACAGAGCTATACAGTCACACAGGATATGTTGAACGGTTTCATCGTCTTTCATACAGAAACGACTTGTCTCATCATCGACTTTACCCATCTTTTTAAGGTGGTATCTAAGTGGGAGCAGTGTCCAGTAAGTAGGCCCGTTATAAGCCTTAGTTCCTTTCTGCTGAGTGTGCAGAATGCTTATATCCTCTGTTGCGGGGTATTTTCCCCTTAATATTTTGAAAATCAAAACGTTATAAGAGTTTATCAAATCATACTTACTTGTTATAATCCTAGATGAAATCTATAGGGTATACTAAGATTGTCATTCCGTTTGTAACGCACAGAAAGTATGCTAGTAGAGAAAATTGGTTACGACACCCACACAAAGTAATAAAAGTTATTTTGATTTTGGCATGTCCGTCTTCTGTCCGTCTGTGGGTCCTCACGATAGCACGAGAAGGCGTTTCTCCTTAAAGAGACACACACCGCCTTTTTTTCAAAACAAACAAGTAAATTTCGAAAATGGGACAAAGGGGTTACTCCTTCGTGCAGTTGCCATACAAAAATTTCGTTTTGGTTACTCCTTCGTGCAGTTGCCATACAAAAAATTTCGTTTTTTACTATATATTTGGACAGTGCTTAACAACGCGTCGATGTAGAGAGCTGCAATTTTTTACAACGGTGTTTTCATAGTAATACTAAAAAAAGCTTCAAAAGTGACTAAATTGGGCAACTCCTTCTTGGCGATGCCATATACAAGTTTCGGTTTTGTACTTATACTGTATAAACAATCAATCCTAATCATTTTTATTGTACTGAAAAGTTCTTCAGAATATGAAATCCTATACAATTAATTTTACTCTCTCCGACGCACCGTTCTAGAAATTTATACGACAAACCACTTCAAAAATCAAATTTGCACATAAATACATAAATACATAAATACATATATTTACATATATAAATCCTCTCTAGTAAGAAATAAATAAAGTGCTAAATTATTATTACACATTTTTTTTTACACTGATAGATAATATTATAAATAATATGTGGTTTGAACTTGATCAAAAACGGTTGAACAGATCTTGATCACTTCTAATTGGTAGAACTTCGAAAATAACTTCAATTTCAAAAAAAGATTAGATTTTTTGAAAATCTCAAGGTGGTGTATCCCCAGCAATAAGAACTAAGTTTTTTTTAGAAATTTACAGAAAATGTTTCCGCAGACAGGCCTTATTTTCAGATTCTGTATCGTCCTCCAATAATATGCATAAAAATTCTTAAGAAAAAAGTAAATGTCTAAGAAAACTGAGGGTCGAGGCATCGTTAATTTCATATTGGAATTGAATCATACATTCACTATACATGCACTTCATTCACCTATACTACATACATATTACAACACCTACGAAAATCATCCAAATCATGAACAATAAAAGCAAAGTTTTTTTTTCTTATTTGAAGATATTTTCAAGAAAATAAAATAAAATCCTCAGAGAAATTTTAAATAGAGGGCGATGTGTGCAGTGGCGTTGTTAATGCCTGAGAAAGGGTCGTACGGGTTCTGCTGCTAACAAATCCCAGGCAGCAACTTTCTGGTACAACTAAAGCATGATCATGCGATATCCTTATATGTTATATTATTTTTGTGGAAAAAATGCTGGAATTTTTTGAAAATTTTAGTTACCAGTTTGGTGCCCCTAAATTTCCGGTAGCCCTTCTTGGCGGGGTCAGTGGGTGTATTATCTAAGGCATCTTAATACAACCCGTATTAGGCGACCAGATAACAACTTTCAATCCATAATAGCAGAGGAAGGAAGAAACCAAATGCATTAGGGGTTACATGGCTTTCGAAGGCTAAAAAAAGCATATTAATGTACTTAAATATATAATATTATTCAACATTTTAAGAATAGAAAAGAGTAACATTTAATGAATATTAAAAAAAAATTCATTCACAAAATTTTTAAAATTCAGCTGGTTTGGACCTACTTTCCGGAGACCTATCAAAAAAAGTGTATTCGAGGTGGTCAGCCTCAATATAAAAAAAAAACCATTTCTTTTATTAGTAGATAACTATAGCTCGAAGGATTTTAAAAAAAATTTAAATTTTAATTTTTGGCAGAGTTTCTTCCAAAAAAGTACAATTTCTGGTTACAATTTAGCACTGTCTTGTAAAATTAGTTGTAAACGAAAAAAAACTCCTTCGTGCAGTCATTAGACTATTTTATTTTGAAGAAGCGTGCAAAATTTCAATGAGATCGGTACATAAGGTTTTGAGAAATTGTGTCCACCGGGTACAAGAAGTAGTGTTTTTTACAAAATTTCTCTTTACTTACATGCATAGAATCGTCGATTCCAACTCCATAAAGCAAGGATCCTAACCCCAGCTGCAATGTCCACAACACACTAAAAAGAATATAGTTAAAATAGGTGACCCTTAGAAAGTGCGAGAAAGCGAGAGAGAGAGACAAACCAACAATAGTCAAGCAGCTGCCTCAATATACTTGCGTCTCTCTCGACAGGGGTAGATCTAGTAATTAAATTTGAGGGGGGGGGGGGGGGGGGTTCATCCTGCAATTAAATTCAGCAAAACAGACAAAAAACAAACATCAAATGAGGCACCACTTGTCCACCGCTGGAAGTCGCTTAGTTTAGCGCAAAGTTAACTTAATGACGACCTAGGAAGCTAGCGAGATTTCCGAGCGTTTTATATTTAAAATGCACACGGCAAGAAAAGGAAGAATGAAAAAAAAAACAGAAAAAAAATCAAACTCTCTTTAAAACTTTTATGAATAAAGATAAAAATGTGAAAGCGCAAATTGCATGCCAACGAAACCAGAATGGCAAATATTTCATTTTCGTAAATAAATGAGAAGGGGCGGAGTTTTTTACGTTTTACTCTCATAAAATGCTCCCACGCTTTTGTGAAAAACCGGGTTTTTCATGAAATATTGACAATGTTTGGTCACAGTGTTGTTGCTGTAAAAAGAAACGTGTTGTTGCTGTAATCCTATGATATTTAAACAGCACGTGATTCTGTTTACATTCGTTTTGCTATGAAGAGATTTAGTGGGAGAACTCATGCTGGATTCTCTGACATTTTCGGGAAAAATGAGAACTTCATTTGAGAGGAATTTTATATCTCCTTTCGGCATCTGGGTCAAAGCGATATTAATCTTTTTCTTAAAAATGGGAGGTAGTGTGACCTTATGTACATTATTATGAATAGGTTGAAAGGATTTTGAGGGATTTAATAAGATTTTGTCGTTCGGGTAATCCTACGTTCTCTCGATTTTTGTTTTTAACTCGTTGTCTCAGTTGCACTACAATAGTGCATAGCCAAGTTCTTTTCCCCCGTTAATGCAAAAGACGAAAGTATATGAAATTACTTGTTTCATTCTAAAAAAAACACCAGAAATTTTCCAATTTTGCTCTACCACGCTTCTCAACTTGTCTTAACTTGTCATTAGGTGAACTTTGTTTAGCCAACCGCAGTACTGTAGTGAGGTAATAGAAGGTTTCAGCAACAAGTGGTGTGGATGATGTGTCATTATTTTGAAAAAAGTAATTTTTTAATAGAATAGTAGTTTAGGGTGCAAACTGCGGAGTCATTCAAAGCAAACTTTTCTCAGTTTTAAACACTGGCATGAACTGCACTCCTCGATATGCTACTTCAAGAGCGTACAATTTTTTTGTCTCAAAAATAGTTCTTACGCCGCAGTGACAACATTGAAAAACCATTGGCGGGAAGTTGAAAAGGCGATTTTAATAAAAACGTTTTGAATTTCTGTTGAGTATCTGAATATATTGTCTTTGGTAAAACACTTTTTATCACAAATTAACTCAGAATAATTAATTTAAAAACCATTAATTTCGACGAACGCACTTATTTATTTGTTGTTTACAGTTCTCTCTCTCAGTTGGTAGTTGGTGGGTAGACCGAAAGAGAACCCTATATTGAAGTGAGCCCACTTTTTGCAGTGTATTTCTATGGAGTCCATATTATACAAAATCAGTGGTTTTACATAAGAATGCTTCAAGTATTTTAGAATGTTAGGAGTTAGGGACTAAGTTAGGGCTCTAATGTGGTAGTGAGGGAGTCTCTTTCGTGGCTTCGGAAGTCTTTCTCAGGGGGTTTTGGATCACCCAAAGTTGGGCTTCCAAACTAAAATTGTGAGAAAAACCTATACACATACAATAATATTCATTGAAATAAATTTTTTATTGTTTTAAGTTTTGGAATAAAAATATTTTTGTATAGTTATTTTGAAGTTGAATTATATAAATAAAAAGAATATAAAATAAAAAATTTATTTTTTCAAATAACTCAATTAATTAAATATTTCTTATTTTAATTTTTTAGTGCGGCCGGGGACACCACGCCTGGCCTGGATAACGCCACTGGCTCACGGGCCGGTCTAGCCTAATGAGGATAATTTACAAACTTTACTCCGATTGACTTGAAACTTTGTGGAAAATATTTTACTATTAGATAAAAAAAATTAAAAAAAATATGCTTTTTGTTAACCTTCGAATCTCATCTAACCCCTTAAGTTTGTCTAAAAGGGTTGGAGTTGGTCCGTAGTTGCATTACATAGATATACTCCAAAAGTATGTCTTCAAGCTTAGTAGCGATGTGGCAATAATTTTTAATATCAGCTCACTCGAGCGTAGTCGAAATGGCGGAATAGACTATGTCATTGTAGCCAACCACAATTCATTAGAATTCCTGGATAATTAAATAATTCACTTCCTTCATAGCTCCAGAAAAGTATCCCCTTATCCAGGAACTAGGGCATATATGTAGATTTCTGGAAAATATCATCAACAACCTAATTATTTCCCATAATTGCAAAATTATCGTGTTTCAGATATTGCTATTTCTCCCGCACCTAAAATATTTAAACGAAAACATGAAAGTCTACGTAGTAAATAATTTCTATGTCGTTATTGAAGGGAGCTACAACAGCATTCCAAGCGAAATAGGAAATAGTTTTCCTGCCCTAATTTAGCAAAGAGAACCGCCAAAGTTCTCCTCCCTCCCTCCCTCCCTCCCTCCATCCTTCGGATTTCATTATAGTTGAAAAATTGTCTCAGGAAGCGCTTAAGTTCAATGCTTAACCCCAACTCTCCATTAATCCTGTCAAACCATTTCGGTTTTTGTTTGTTTTTCTTTTCGTCTCAGAAAAAATTTAAATTTTTAAAGGGACCATTGATTTTTCTCTTCAGAAAATGTGGAATTTTTTGCGATAAATTTCAAGAGAGTGAAATAAGTCCTGAACTTTTTATCAATGTTGTTGTTATAGGGTAGGTGAGCAAGCTGTGGGAGGCGGGGGGGGGGGGGCTAGGCTAGTAAACAATGAAATTTTTGAAGTTCAACCAATTCCCAACTCTCTATTATATTCATGATAAATGAATGAGAGATCCTTGACAACAACGGGCGGCCCTCTCACGTATAATTCTATATAATGAGATTCCATAAGATCCTGGGGGCCAATTAAGGGCTTTAAGTGGATTGCTCGTCAATTTATAGTAGGCAGCACTAAATTAGCTTGGCGGACTTTTCTTCGGGCAGGTTTTTCTCCCAGCCCAACAAATTAATGTAAATTATACCACGCAGATGGATGGCATGAAGATAGACGACCCGGTTTTAATGATTTTAATTAGTCCTTAAACAATTACAATTATCTCTCATTTCGACTCAGCTAAATTAGTTAACAAGTAAAATTAAAGAAAAGCGCGTATAGCGTGTTGAGTAAATTTGCAAAGAGAAATTCGTAGGTAGGTGGGCGCTGGAAAGAATAAAACTCCAACAATTGTGTTTATTACAGAGGAGACATTTTTGGATTTTACCTTTTGAAGAGTTGCCAACAATTAGAAAATACTTTTTAATGGGAAGATTCTATTTTAAGGATTCTAATTGCTGTTGGAATAATTGTTTTGTTTGAACATCCTATATACTTTGTGTTAGTTGATAAATATTGAGAAGGAGTTTAAAAAAAAGAGCAGTCTGCATTTCTGGTCAATATTATTATGGGAAAATTTTGATATTTTTTTGAAATTTTATTACTTCTATTAGAAATTATAAGCGATCAAAAGTTAGTCCATTCCGATATCGAAATAGTTTACTTTCGTCGGATTTTTATTAATAATATCCCTGAAAAAGTGAAAGTCCAGCAGATAAGCAGATATTAGACTTCAGATGGAGATTGTTATCCCCAGTATAGAAAACTCTTTGAAATTTTGCTGGAGGACGTTAAGTCCTACTTGTGACAGTTTCGCCAGACCGAGATGCTATGTAGTTCTCCTTTCACCCTACGTCTCAATAAATAACTAGAATACGGATGGTCTCGTATTATTCAGAACAGTATAGTTGTGGTGGTTTTACTTAAAGATACTGGCGAATGATTGGGAGTAATGTTCCCTCTCCACAATAATTTGATCTTGCAAGATATCGCATCTCGAGATCTTGTCGTTCGACCAGTGGAGGTTAACTGACTTCCACGTCAATCAAGTGAAGTGTATTTTGCCCTTTTTTTCTCTTACACTTGTCGTTTTGTCATCGATGCTCTCTTCACTGTCTTCATTTGATCGTTGGGGCTCATCTTTAGCCCCAGCAGTTCGATTTGATGTCGTCTCCTGTCCCTTCTTGTTGATAGTTGTCCCACTTGGTAGCTTGGTAACTTTCCGCGTTTCACTGTCGTCTTTTTGGTTTACAACTTATGCGCCGTATTTGCATGCCCTTCTCCCTTTGGAGTTAATTGTAAGTAGGATGGCGGGGGAAGGAGATAGGAGAGTATATATAGGGACAGGATGTGGATTTTTGGGAGAGTTTAGGAATCGATGTCTCCTAAGGCTTTGGTTTTCATTCAGAGAATATACTTGAAGTAATCAAAATATCATTTAACTTAAGTAAGTGGAAAATTAAATTCAAGAAAAATTCAAGTCAAGTAATTGGAATTAATTCAGTCAACCGCCCTACTGAGCTTCTTGGAATTTGGTACCCAGGTATGTCGCACTTTGTGTGGGGTTTTATTTTTCCCCTGTTGTAGATAGCCTCAATGGTCTTGGATTTTGCAGCTTGGTGGATTCGCCCAGTGCTAGGTTTCGGAATGCAACTCAATTCAGATTTTTGACCCCAAAATATATGCCAGAGGGGACAGCGGCTTCTATTGCCTTAAGTGGTGATTTGTGTTCTTCGAGCTCCACATAGATTTTTCCTAAAAGTTAGGGAACTGTGGATTAGGATATTGAGATGTGGGTGGAAACCGAACAGATTTAACTTAAAATAAGTCCTGCTTTCCATACTGAGCCGAATGGTTTTTCGACACCAAGGAAGTAGCCTACGATGCATTCGTTCCTATTTAGGGCTTTGGTTGCATCCGTATGAAACTTTAGTGGTGGATGAAAGGTGGAGTGTTATGGTTTGAAACCAAATTGGAAGTCTTGGCAGATATTTTTTTCTTCACAGGTGTTTATAACCTGTTGCCTGGTGGGCTTTCACAAACATATTTCCCAGGTTTGAGATTACGGAGAGGAGATGCGGGCCTGAACTCCTTGATGTCTTTTGAACGAAATCTTTTTATGGATGGGGAAGAAGCGTGCAATTTTCCATTTTTCTGGTAAGCTGCAATTATTTAAAACGGTTACTAGGAAGTCAAGAGCTATAGGTCGAAGTTTTTAATAATTGAATTTGAAATTTTTTCGGGACCACTTGCTTTTTGGAGTTTATTGTCTTGCTTAAGACGGTGTTGGTGAAAATATTTTGCTCTTCAGGATAGATTTCGGGGTTATCCAAGGCAAAAGAAAGCTTGTTGTGTGGAGTCATTTGCATTCAGGAATGTATTGACACTACTATTTACTTCATAGGAAAAGGCTGGAGTACTAAGCATTGAGTTATCCTTGAAAGTGTCGAGAAAAAATTTATACGAATGCGTCACATTTTTCCTGTGGTAGAACTGGTGTGTCTTGGCTGTTCTTTATGACCTTAGGGACTTTTGGTTTCCTGGAACAGACTTTGTTAATATTTTTGGAGCATGTTGTAAAAATCTATGTATAGGAACCTGATCGGGGGAAGGTTCTGCTGGTCGGAGAAACCACAGTGAAATCATGGCTACCTCGATTTTGATTGAGCCAATTTGCTATGGTTCTGCCCAGATGAACTTTCAGCGGTTATTCCAAATTGGATGCCTGGTATTGAAATCTTCTCCAATAACCGTACAGATGTAATCTTTGGAGATGTTATTGAGGTAGCTGAGGTTCCTTTTGAGATGCGCAGCAGGAGCACCGCATCTTCTATAAAGGCAAATGAGGAGAAGTGTTTTTTGAGAGGCGAGAAAGACTTTGACTGCTGTGCATTCCATGTTGCTCAATGGTCTGAGCTTAACTTGTTCACATTTAAGCTCATCGCGAATTTCTACGGCCTTCTTGCTTGCCTTTTGTAGCACTGTCTTCATACCAGCAGGCTATGAAAACAGAGCGGCTGACTTGTTCAAGCCAGTCTATGTTCCCCTGCTAACATTGCGGTTAAAAATCGAGTCGAATTCCAAGTAAATCAATTCGACTAGGTGAAGTTAAGCTTCGAAATCGAATTCTCTTGCGACGTGCTAGCGAATTGGAGAGAAACAAAACGGAACCCGATACCGAATCGTATTGGCGACCCCACCCGACAGTGGTTCGCTAGCTCGACTTTCTTTCGAAATTCTTGTATGTGTTGGTTCTTCGTTTTGGATTCGATTTTTTTAACAGTACGATCTGGTATCGACTTTACATGCAAAACGATTTGCAAATACTAAGTAAATACGATATCGAATAAATAAATAATAAATACTCACTATAGTAAAACTTGACTCGATAAAATCTCAACTTAGAATGCCTACGAAGAAAAATTTCATGAATTGAAAATATTTGCTTTAACAACGACTTCCTCGGAAATTGATACAAGCCGTATCGTAACTTCTATATACAGCAAACAAAACGAAGAAATTTCGAGCAATAAGCGATGTACCTATCTCGAATTCTCGGAAATTTCGGCATGGTTGAAAACGTCGTTTATGGTTAAAAAAAAATCTGAAGAGCTTTCGAGCCACAAGCGGTTCATCTGTTTCGAATTCTCGGAAATTAAGGCACGATGCTAAAATTTCCTTTAAGTTAAAAAAAATCGAAGAGATGTCGTGCTACGAGCGTTTCCTCTATTTCGAATTCATTTCGCTACGGCGAAATTTCGTCCAATTGTTTGCAGGGTCTATGTATATGGCTGATTGCTGGATGTATAGATGTGTGCATAGCTGTATACATAGCTACATAACTATACTGACAGATATTTACTTAAACTCTGGCCTTCTGCTCCGTATACTCTATGGATGGGGAAATTTGTAATGAAGGCCAAATGCAAAGGGGAAAAAAATGGACTTCGTTACAATAGTTCGGAATAAAAAACAAAAACAAAACAGCCCGGATTTTTACCGTGCGGCCGAAAGTATTTTGAAGATTGACAGGATGTGCTCAACTTTCAATACCAGTATTGCGTGCAGGTATTAATTTACAAGAGATCAGACAAGATATATATTTTAATAATGTTAAAAAGTGAGGCGCTAAGTATTGAACCTATTGGGATACCAAGAAAAGCAACCATTTTATCCTAGTTATAATAATAATAGGATTTGGTTACTTCTCCTTAAAGCACTCAAATGATACAGAATGAAAACGGTAGTACTGCATCTGATATTGTTTCGTACGATGGAATCTTATACATACGTATAATATTGTAACGAGACTAGGTACCTTCATCAGGCCGATGATTGCCAGATTTCACAGATGAGCTACACAATGACAACTATGCGGCCTCCCGATGGTGGCTCATTCCTCGGCCGAATACATCATAAGACAACCTCGTTAGCTCGGGCCGTTTGGTACATGGGGGAGGCTTTTCCACTTTCCTCCGCTAAAATTAAACAAAAATGGCATTAGGGAAATACAAATAGCATTCAAACTCCACAATCTAGGAATACAAAAGAAAATACTCCCCAAACAAACACTAAAACGAAATAAAAGCCCATCACCATTTCCCAACCTACTTACTTCATTAGCAATACGATTCTCTGCCTTTCTTCATTTCACCGCCCTTCCTCCACTCCGGTGTCCTTCTCCTGATAAGGGTATCCAGTCAAGCCCTCGCCGCTGTCCCCCCGTCTAAAATTTAAAAAGAACCAAACTGAAATTTCTGTAATTACAGCACTACAAAAACTGCAAAATTCACCTTAAACTCTATCGAAGCCCTTGGGTGGAAGTAGCCCTTGCAGATATATCCAGTTGCGCCAAACCGAAGCAATAATAAGGAGAAATCGTTGTCAAAACCAATATGCATAACCTCACTACTAAAAATTTTTAATCTGTAGACAAAAAGTAGTCAAGAGAATCAATCCATTAATTTTAGCATGCAATAGTTGAACACACTTTAGAATTAAATGAATAAATTGTAACAGTGTAGTTAAAAAATTTTCCCTCATAGAGGTAACTAAATAACTTTGTTTAAATTTAGTACCAAATTCCAATTCACCATTGGAATGTCGAAGGAAGCGATAACATCCTAACCACCACTTTTGTTTTTTTTAACCTCTTCCTTCCCTCTTGTCAACTGGTCAGAAAAGAAAAAAAACTTCTAAAATTTGTCACGCGGAGAAACTAAAAATAAAGAAAATCAAAAAAATAAAAAAAATAAAAGAAAAATAAGTTGAGTATCAGTCAGCACAAGAAAATAAAGAAAAAACGAAGAAAAAGAATTGTATATCAGTCAGCACCTTTTATGCGAGAGAATAGAATAAACGCTAAGTATCCTCCAGTTCGATTTTTATTTCCACGAAAGTGAATGCATGAAAATTTGAAGTCCCTTGCAGATTTCGGCGGTTCCCCCAATAGAAGATTCCGCGGAGGCGGCAATCAAATTTAAACCGGCCTCACGCAGAAGCCCCTGCCTGGAGAACTTTCCACGGGAGGACTATTAAAATCTTACAATAAGGAAGCTCACTCACGCCTCAAGACACCTACCACACACTCAGCGTTGCCATATTGACAGTTATTCCTGTAAATCACAGTTTTTTGGTAGCTGTGCAGTTTTCCAATTTTCCCCAGTTATCCGCCAAATTTGACAGTTTTTTACAGTTTTGTAGACAAAAATAATTTTTATAATTGCTTAATAATTTTACAAAAACAGACCTATTGTTTAACTTTTAAAGCTCAGATATTCTGCTTCAATTTCGCTCTTTTCAAAATTAGTTCAAACGGCAATCCTGGAATGTCATTTTTTTCTGAGTCCTATAGAGTGTCATCTGTCATCTCATATATAAACTGTTAATATCGTCTTCCATTGGATGGCCTGAACTGCGTCATATTAATTTTGTTCAAAAAAAGTTTTGTGAAACAATTTTTAATTTGAAGTGCAGCGATGGATCCATGTGTTTTTCTTTGTTGAAAAAGCTGGTGTCAGCAGTTTTCTCAATCCCTGTAGCCACAGCAAATGTAGAGAGAATTTTCTCGCAAATCAACATTAATAAAACGAAAATTCGGAACAGGCTAGAGGTCCCCACATTGTGTGGAATTTTAAGGACGAAAGATTGTTTAAAAAAGCAAAATTCAGATTGCACAAAATTTAAACATTCTAACCAAATGTTAAAAAATTCGGCAAAGATTTATGCAAAATAATTAATAATTATATTCTACTACGTATTCAAGTTTTAGTTAGCAATATGCTATGACAAGGAGGCTTTTTGTGGCAATAGAAATGTACATATTATTTTAATAATTTTTGTGATTTTTCTTACACGAAGTGTGATTTTTGTAATATCTATTATGGTCCGAGTATGTATATAATCAAAATGACACTTAAACTAAGAAGAAGCTATCTTTTTTTCAATGACAGTTTTTTTTTCTTCTATTTGTTAGTTTTCTTTAAAAAAAATATGGCAACGCTGCAAACACTACACAACACGCACAATAATCAGCTGTCATCCAGTCATACCGCAACATCATACACCAAGGATGTGGGAACATAACCCTATACACGGCATAAGGAAATAATGCTCTGGTATCAGGTACTAAGTCGCACCTGCTCACAGGTAACCCATGCATGCGCATTCTCCTAAGTTAGTTAAGGGCCACACATATTTGTTTTGCTTCATCTATTTATCTAAATTCTAAGTAACACACAAAAAATTTAAACGTGAACACAGGACGATTGTCCACGTAAACACGCCCGAACTAACGAACATAATTTCTAGGACCGCGAAAGTGACTTGCTCCAAATTGCGTACGAGACGGAAAAACTATTGGTCAATTTAGAATTTAATGTGGGGTAAATAACGCAGAATTGTAACTTGAACTCGACTACCGACTGACATCTTGGTAGTGCTCAATTTTTTACATATCGCCTACTGTGATCTTCTTCTAGTTGAAAAAGGTTGTAAATTATATCTGCTATCCGCTCGGCCAGAAGATAATTTCGTAACAATATGTATAAAAAAAAAGTTTCTTTGTGAATTTTTTTCAAGGTCATATATTGCATGTAGTTATTCCTTCTGTCATTATACATATGTGTTCAGAGTTCTTCGCTTGAGAATTGATTACTGTCACGATTTTTAAGATTCCTACTTACATATTTACAAAACTTTGCCATCAGCAGTAACGTTTTATAAATTGGATGACAGCCCAGCAGCATTATTTCCACACTGAATTTCAATCCATTTACATACATTTGACGTGATTTTCGGAGAATTCGATTTTCACAGCTCCAAGATAGAAAGAAAGAAGCTAGATTTTCATCTATGCAGTACTGCATAACAGAATTATGGTGCTGCTTGTGTCTTTTTTATTGCATTTTAATATCCATAAATTTATAAACCGATACTATGACATAAATCCTTCTGGAAAAGATGATTACTTTTACCAGCAAAAAAAAAAAAAAAAAAAAACAGACTGAATGCGAGGCTTCCCCATTTTCTAAACGTCAATCATACGTAGACACATAAAAGTATATTCGACAAAATATTTAGAGATTTTTGCGTATGTGACAAGGCACAAGGCATACGTCTCATCTCATTTTATGCAGTCAAACCGCGACAACTTTAGTATATATATATGTATATGTATGTATGTGTGTTTGACATCCAATTTGTTTTGGTGAAATGTGTCACAGAATCACTTAGAGATGTGCGTTCATAAATAACACCAACAACATGAGCTATAGCTCAAGTCAAGGCAATCTTCATTGACGACATTTTCTATATAGAATTCTTTGTTAAGGGAGAGATGGGACTGAATCAAGTGTCCTCGACAATTGGGTTGATCCCCCATCTGTGGGTGTAATTCCCAAACATCACCGTTCCCCTATTACCCTAATGCGAGAAGTCGGGAGCGCGTGTCTCAAGTGCACGTCTGACGTGTCCTTTGTACATCTCTTGGGATTGTCTTTTACTTGTCAGTTTATATATTCTTAAGTCGATTGTTTACTTTGGCTTACTTGTCCATTTAGCTAGATCTGAAAATTTCAACCGTTCTTTTAATGGGTATTCGATGTAATGTCCTCGTCCTCTATAAATGTATGTGGTCCTTTGAGAAGGAATAACTCAGTTAATGCCCAAAACATTACTTAATCCCGAGAAAATGTTTGGGATGTTTTCTATTTTGAATTTCATTACAATCATTGGCCAGAATTTTTTCAAGTCATCTGTTGGTATTACTTAGTCCAAAGGGAATATGTAAGTATGTTTGTGTGTGTATATAGATTGCTTACGAATGTTGACAATTTGTAAACATTCGACTGACTTATACTCTAAGGAACTAGAGAACAAAATATATCTATATTGATGAAAGGATCTCCCTTGTTTGGGGCGGGTGAAGGAGAGAAGAAAGTGCGTTTACTTACAAAAAAAAAAAAAAAAAAAACGAGAGCAAAAATGGAACATGACAAAAACAAGAAAGTAAACAAAATCCGTGACAAGAGTTTCGATTTTGTTGAGGAACTTTGTTTATCATTATAAACAAGAAGACCTGTCGGTCGGGAAGAAGAGTAAGGTACTTATGGACGAAGTGGAGGTGAGGAGACAAGTAGGTATACCTCTCTACTGTGATGTCAACGTGACTTTATTTATGCACCCCTTTCATTTGTCACGTTTTGTTTTTGATTTTCCTGGAGCTTTGCTTAACCTTTGTACTAGTACTGCTACTACTACTACTACTACTGCTGCTGAAGTCAACCGAACCGGGATGGGAAGGACTACAGCTGTTGAGAACTGTTCCGTGATAGGATTATAAACAAAGTGCGCACTAAGCATTACCAAGAAAAGGGCTGAAACTAGTCCACAGGAAATGCTGCAATTAGTTTCGTATTCTTTTTGAAAACCATGAGAGATATGAAGTCATTTTCATTTCATATCCAGGATTTTCTGTTGCGTGACAAACCTACAAACCTACATGCATACCTATACACCTTTTTTTAAATATTTAGGACTTTATCAGAGATCTGATTACTGAGCTTGCAAAAATTATACATAACAATAATAATGAAAAAGAAAATCTCTGTTTTGACTTTTTGAAAGATGCAAGTGAATGCAATCAAACTGGTGGTTATAGAGGCGAGACATTGATGAAATTGGCTCATACAGCTACAGCAACGAAGAAGTCGTTGTTCCTCAAGAAGCGCATTGGAACAGATAATATTGAAAGTATTTCAGAGGTGTGGGGAATTTATCACTCCTTGTATACACTGAATTGAAAACAACTCTTGAAGTTTTTCGTCTATTTATCAAGAGTAACCAATGGAAACAGAAAGCTGTCATGGTTTTACGTGAGCACCTGCCATTATGGCTTAATCTCATGGCACTCTTAATGCACGGATTGAAAACAAGCGACAATCAACGCCCTTGAGAGACAGAATGTAATTTATATTCTGTCTCAGCAAGTACCAGTTTATGTCAGTGCATGCTTAACATTGGACTTACTTGCGGAAGCAAAACCGACCTAAAATCTCTTCCGATCTGTGGGTCACGGCACCCGGTTGACTTAGCACAACTCCGCGCCGAGAGCCAATCCTCTAAGCATACATTAATAAGCGACCATCCTTCAAATTCACGGACGCAGTATGCAATTTTGTCAAAAGAACAAACTACTCTGTTTAGAGTAGAATGTTCGCCTAAGTCATGCATACTCAGACAATCTCTCTCTGCCCGCATATGGGCTATCACAACCACTACGATGCTCCCACAAGGAGGCCATCCCAAGTTGAGGCGAATATTACTACTAAATGCAGCTCTATTCGGGGCTCCTCAACGCGTAGTATAAAATTAGCAATGTCGGCTACCCAATTGGTATGGCTTCGTATAAAACATGATCATAAGAGCATGAGTAGTTCCAGTGGACCTTCATGCAGATCATTAAACATTACTGGTATCTCCGTTCGGGCTTAATCATACTAGCACTTATAAAGTGACAGCAGTGGATCACGAGAAGGTGATGATCCGCCCTTCAGGCTAGGAGAGGCTTGAGACTAACGCCAGTAGTCTTATAGCATACCAAGGTACAAATACCAAGCTGCATACTAGGTCATATACGAGCTAGGCTTCACTAGGGACTCACACATTCATCAGTAGTCAGATGTATCAACGTCCTCAGCACAAATAAGCACTATGCCCATATATGGCTTTTCACATCCAGTTATTTTCGGCTGGCAGCTCTGCGCATCGCTAACGCTTTGCACTGCCACCAATGGAAACTGTTTAAGTCTGTCAACAACATATGTAGGTAGAATAATAGGGTTGTCCAAATGAAGTTCACGCAGGGCAAAACGAATTGATCTCCGCTGCACAGCCTTGATAACGAAGGGAGACCAGACCGTACTGGCTTACTCCAAAATGGGTCTAACGAATGTGCAGTAAAGGACCTTCGTTACAAATGGATCATTAAACTACTTCGACCATCTCTTTACAAACCCCAGCATTAGAATTAGCTTTGTCAACAATTGCATTAATATGATCCTCAAAGGATAGACGAGCATTAAGAAAGACACCCAAATCCTTGGTTTTGTCAAGTATAGTTAATAAGAATCCATCTATCCATCTAAAATATAATTGATTTAAATTTTGAGCTGTGTCACTATTGTTTCGAACCAGCGAAATGATTCCTGTATAAATTTGTTGCTTCCTCTTCTCTATTTAATCTTGGAAATAAAAACAAAAAATCGTAAATTATATTTATTATTATACCCTAAATGAAATCATAGGATATACCAAGTTTGTCATTCCGTTTGTAACGCATAGAAATAATGATGGTAAAACCAGCGCCGTGCCTAGTCCTTGGGGAGATAGCTGAGAGAACCCACATTTTAGGCCGTGACACATTAAAAGCAGAAAGCAGATGACAGTTAATTGTTAATTACAATTGTGATATCAATTGTGAATTAATTCATTATTTCTAACAAAATTAATTAATTTTTCCTCTATAAACATTTTCTTATTCTCGCATCAAACCTTCTGATAATTCTAAAAGCAAGGACGCCAACAATGAAATAAAAAGTTTACCTTTCTTTATATTGGCAGTACTGAGCAGAAGCAGAATTTTTGAGATTCGATCAACTTTCAATTTCTGTTTCTGCTGCTGATTTTGTCTCTGTTATCAATTTGTTAGTTATGCTTGAGCAGTTGCATGTGTTTAGAAAAGATTCTGCTTAGAATCGCTGCTTTCTGCTTTTAATGTGTCACGGCCTTTGCCGATTGTTATTTTAATACAAAATTAAAAAGAAAAAAAAAAGAAAAAATTAACATATAATTGATAATGGTGGGTCGTCATTTTCACGGTATTTATTGACTCCAAACCACTTTAATTTTCATTTGATCAAAAATATAGACTTCACTCACTACGCATCATTACCGATCGCCTCTGTAAAAACTTTGTTAAAATTTGTTTAAATTAATTAAACGCTGTACGTGGAATATGAAACAAGTGTTTTTCTTCTTTAGTAAAATGGTAAACACAAAATATTTCCACCAAGTAGCAACAGTGCATACAATTAATTACATATAAAATAAGTAAAAAACGAGTTTTCAAACAAAACTGAGGCCAAGCCGCATGAAAAAGTAGAAAATAAACTTTTCTTCACATACAGAGATGGACTCAGATTTTTTGATTGGGACATTTCTCTTGAATATTCTTTCCCTTCATGAATCAAATCACTTATTACCTCTGATTGATCATACTGAAATATATCGGTGATTGTCAGCGAATAAAATCTGAGTCCACCTCTGTGTGTGAAGAAAAGTCTATTTTCTAATTTTTCATGCGGCTTGGCCTCAGTTTTGTTTGAAAACTCGTTTTTTACTTATTTTATTTTCTGCCTTTTTCACGTTAACTAAATTGTTATTACGTGCTGCTTTCCATGTTTTCCACAGACTTTTCCTATTACTATGAATTTTTTTTAAAAATTTACATGAATTTTCCTCGATTTTTCATGCAAGTTTTCATGTTTGTTGAAGAGAAAGTATTGATGCCAGTAGGACAGAAAAAAATCGTTCCGCATAGCTTATAAAACTTTTTTGTCGGAAAATTTTCTGGAAAAGTCGGAAAATTTTCCAGAAAAATTGGAAAATTCTGCATTTTTCTGGAAACAGATTTATCACTAATCATATCGATGAGAATTTGTCCGATGATTTTCCCGCTTTTCCGGGTTTTCCACGGAGTTTTCCACAAAAGCAACTTTATGCAACGAATTTCGCTCCACAACTTTGTCTTAGGTTGTAAAACGCTCAAACGCTTCCTTGGTCTGAAAAACTCCGGAAAAGCGTTTTACATGAATTTTCCTCGATTTTTTCTTTAAGTTTTCACCATTGTCGGAGAGAAAGTAATGATGCCAGTTGATAGGGAACTTTATCCTGCATAATTTAGAAAACATTTTTTACCGGAAAATCTTCCGGAAAAGTCGGGAGATTCCGGAAATTTTTTTCGGAAAAATTGGAAAACTCTGCATTTTTCCTGAAATCAAATTTGTACCAAATTTTCAAATGATTTTTCCCAATTTTCCGGGTTTTCCATGCAAATTTCCGGTTCGAATTTTGATAGATTCAATTGTCACGCGACATGAATCTGTGTGCCAAGTTTCAGCTCGCTGTGATGACGAAAAGTGGGTCTACGAGAGTGTCGAAAATAGTAAAAAAGAAATATATAAATAAATTGACAGACAAATTCGTGAACGAGTTGAAGGGAATGGACTCAAAAAATTATTTTCAGTTTCGAGAAACTCCGTTCTGCTGACGCCACTGAAACGGGTAAACTTATCAATATCTGCAAGGAAAAGATAACGGTGGATGCAATCGACAAAATGGAATTTTCTATGATCAAATTCAAAACTTCAATTGGGATTGATCAGCAGGCAAGATCGCAACCATATTTCGTCACAATGATCAACATGTTTTCCACATTTTATAAAAATCTTTTCATTAGTTCTTCTTTCGATAAAAACTTGAGGTCATGAATATCATACCGAAATTTGAAATCATTCATGTGCGGTTGTATAGTTATTGAAATCTCTCTTCCATTGATAATACTGCTGTATCAACGACGCGATAAAAGAATTCTGTTCTAAATTATTCTATTGAATCTATTAAACTAAATTACGCTCCTTACGCCGAATGCGGACCGCATTGTTAGGCGAACTTTATAATAGAATATCGAACCTGTTCGACCAACCTAAAATCAAAAGAGAAGTTGTAAAAAAATCTTACCAGCATCTGGGAAGATACAGATGCAAGAGTCCGTTGACGACCTGAAATATGTAAATAAAACGAATTAAGACATGAAATCCAAATATAATAAAGTGAAAGTAAATAAAGAAATAAACATACACAGCAAATTGTGTTTACATACATAGCACCTTACAATGCGTTCAGCAACATAGAGCATAAAGTTATCTCAAGTACCCACGTAAGGGCACACAATAAACCCTTTTTCAATGCATTCGTGAATAACTGAGATGAGAATTTTGCAAACAAAAACTCACCTGGACAGGTAAGCACGGTATTGGAAAAAGGTGGGAATTTCACAAAAAACCACATATAAAATTAATAAAAACTTATAACAACCTGTTCAATAAGGTATAATTCCCGCGGTGAACACCTACAAGTAAACAAAACTCTGAATTTAAAAAAAAAACAAATTCGTGCGCGGCTGACATTTCGCGAACTTCATATTTTCGCGACGTTTAAACTGTCATCCCGGGGTAAAACGAGACGGCAAATTCAATGAGCGCGTTCGTGTCGCGATATTTTCCACGGTTTACGGAATAATCGCGAATTTTCGAAATTACCTTTACACCAATGAGTAAGAAAGAGACGCAAAGGTGTGAAAGGGACAATAATAAAGATGAGCGAAAATGAACTCGAGAGGATTTCTGTAAATTGACATCAAAGATGGCGAAACGATAAGTTATGGCAACATTTAGGAAAACTTATCATAATTCCTCGAAATTAAAACTGATTTCTATGGGAAAGATGTAAATAAATGCAATTTGTAATTTGACATCAAATGACTACAACGAAATCACTTAATGTAGTCAAACTAAGCCTGAAAATTCAAGATTTCATTTTTATGGATACGAAATCGGAACAAAATTTCTCCATAAAAAGGGGGTTCATTCTTCATTCTTGCTTCTTATTTTTCAAAGTTGTGAAGGTGCGGACACATGCAATGGCATTCCTCCCACATTTTTGCAATTTTCAAGTGTCATCATCAGCAATAAAAAATAGAATTTTCAGCAAGGAACATCATTAGTATTTCTACAAGGCTATTAATGAAGCAGCAAAGATTTGTAGTAACTTTGTGTGTGAAATTTCATTCATGATAAATTCTTAAATCAAATTAAAGGTAAATTCTTTAATTATTTCCTTTTTCTCAATTTGCGTTAAATTTCATTGTGTTTGCATGTCAAGTGTTGGTCATACACACATGTATGAAATTAACAAAAACGATTGGATTCTCACTAACTAATTTCTTCGTTTCAGCAATTTAAACTTTTTGCAATTATTTAACTCAATCAAATCGAAATTTCAAGCAATTATTTATCGTGTAAATAATATGCCATTAGGTCAGTTTTAATAATAAATAATAATTGGAAACTAAATCTGCATTGAGTGCTAATCATTATTTACTTTCAGCCATTAGTAAAAAACATAGTTAAGATACGCAGAAAACGGAAGTTTTTTTTTTACCTTGTAGATATTAAATATTAACGTAGAATAATTTGTCATAATTGAAAAGAAAAGAAATTCGAGAAAAATATAATAATTTTGTATAATTAATATTCCTTTATTTGTTACATAAGTGTAGACATAATTTATATCAGTGATCTAAAATTGAAGTTTCTAAACGTACACGTGTAAGCTAGTAGAAGTAAATTTTACAACTTTAAAGAATTAAGTGAATTCATTTAACGTAATTAATTTTCGCATAATATTAACATTTGCCTATTAAATTAATATTTTCTTGCAATAAAAAATTGAGTGAACATCTGAGTGACAAATTTCCTCTTTTATTTAACCGCTACACTCCAACAGAATATTTTATTTCAGCATACGTGGATTCTCGTTCGTAAATTGCAGTTTGTTCGAAAGTCAATTATAGCAATTGACAGCTTTCATTAAACTGTACTTTGCGAGCGCAGTCTTTTCGTAGTTGTCAATTATTGGAATTGATACATCAGATGTGGTAAAACAAACCAAATGATCGTGCTACAAATGAATATAAAACCTCGCGATGTATTGGGCTAACCACCGAGCCTCATGTTTCGATAGATTATATCCTTTTTCATCGAGTGAAATTTCCATATATGCATCATAGGTTTGCTGGCACAAACCCTACTTTCCCAAGGCATATTACTGACAACTTTGACAGTCAGATTCAGTGTAAGGATACTATAGTAACGCATTCGCATGAATATTGAGCCGAATTTCAATGGCTATTTTAGAACCGCCTGGTGCCAAAAGTAAGAACTGGAACACTTGACATACTTTAGAGATCCTCTAATTGAGAGTGGTCTTATTACCAGAGCAGACTGTACATAGTGTTGCTTAAATATCGATACTCTGACCTCGCGATAGTATTGATAGTTTCGGAATAAAGCTATCGATACGATCAAATATAGCTATAGATTTAGTAAATATACATAAATACAAACTTATAATCGTATAGTAAACTTCATACAACACGATCGTCATATAGTATAGACGTCATAAATACGTTAGGTTGGGTTTTGATGGGTAGTGTCGAAAAGATTTTTCTACGAATTGTCATTCGGTGAATTATTTTCAATAAATTTTTTTTTTCGAAGAATCATTTTTCCATTAAAATTTGTAGATTGCATTTTTTTATTTGATTAAAATAAAATTTATTCGAGTCCGCCAAACACCTATACGGCACGGTGTTTGGGGCATCTGCGGATTTTTACCACCATGGAATTGCCACCCAAGCATAATATTAAAAGTTATTTTCTTTTTTGGATGTCCGTCTGTCCGGTCTATCTGTTCGTCCATCCGTCTGTTTGTCCGTCTGTCCGTCCGCACGATACCTTCCGAACGCGTGTACGTAGAGAGCTGAAATTTTCCACATGATCCTATAAAGTAAAAGTAAATTTAATTCAAAAAATGGAACAAATCGGGTAACTCCTTCGAACATTTGGTGCATGATATTTTCATGGTAATAGTAAAAAAATTTGAAAAATGGACTAAATCGGGCAACTCCGTCTTGGTGTTGCCATATGAAAATTTATGTTTTTTTACGTATACTGTGAAAACCATCAGTCGCAGACGTTTTTATTGTATTGAAGAGTTCTTTAGAATATGAAATCCTATAAAATTGATCATAATCATTTTTACTGTCCGACTAACCGTTGTAGATATATACGCGAAAAACCACCTCAAAAGCCAACTCGCACACAGATGGGTGACGAAATTACATTCGGGCATTCATCGGGGATATCATAAGATTTGGTTTCACCAACTCCAGCTTTATTGGTTTGCCAGATAACTTCGATTGAATAATATTTTATCTTTATTTTGATGCGTGTGGTGGATAAGGCCCCATATGATCCACACGTAGATATATTAAGTGTAAAGCCCATTTTCAAACGGAAAACTGTTTAGTGGGAAATTAGCCTAATAATCTGTGTTGTTTGCCATAGATCCAAGGCGGCAAACCAGTTTGTGGTTATTTTATTGGGCTGGTTTGGAGACTCAGTCCGGCTGTTAATAGGTACTTGATAAACTAAACTGACTGTGTGACTTTCACATAATTGTTATTGCTCGTAATGATGAAATCAAGAAGAGATGAACCATATTACTATTAAAGCGGATTTAGAATGAATTAATAAAATTTAATTCAAGTCAGTTCAAGGATAACAAAGAACTTCTTTTAATTGTGGAAGGGACTAAAAATAATACATTTCTGTGTTGACTACAAATTGAATACAAGTCATCGTAAAAACTCTCCAAATTTGACACACATACGATCTCACAATCTCAAAAATTATGAACTGAATGCCAAGTGAGTTGAGTTCTGACCAAGTTAGTGGTGGAAATGATATAAAGTCGATTAACTTATGATCTTGTAATACAGCCATTCTACACGAAACCGATCACCTTGGAACCCGACCATCTCCAATTTGAATGAAACTTTCACAGTTTGTAGGGAATACCAAAATAGCTCACCCGTATTTTTTGTTTTCCCCTATCACCCCCATCCCCTCTAGGTGGATAGAAATATCGTGATTTTACGAAGAAACGTCATTTTCAAAAAATCATACCTCGAGAACAGACCAACCGATTTTTCCGATTCAAATATCAAATGGAGCTGCATCCTTTATAACTTTTATAAAAAAAATATCAGCACTGAATAAAAAAATAGTATTATTCACCAGAGAGGAGTTTTAGCACTTTATTTACTATTTTTATTTTGAAGCTAGAGACCATATCTATCTACGTATAAAAAATTGCGTTCCTTTTCGTTTTGGACCTATGAATTTTTAAAGTCAAAAGTTTTTTGTTGACAAACAGCTGGAGATTATCCACAATTACTTCCGACTACGATATATTTTCTTTGACATTTGTGCGATATGGCTACAAAAACTCAGCTGGGAATTAATTTGGATTATTAACTTCCATACACAGTCTATATATCCACTCAAGGGCGCAGTTTAATATGCCATGTAGAAGCACAGATGTTTCTATTGCACCCCAATATATTTTTACGCATTTGGACTTAGAGAGGTTTAGCGTTAGCTCCTTATTCAATGGACATGCATATATGTTCTGAAGGTACTCATTAATTCTACTTACACAATCCTTCATTAATCTAATTAAACGACTTATATATATCTGTAAGTCATCAGCATAAAGATGAATGTGGACACATTATTTACTACACTTTGCAAATCTTTTATGAATAGGCTGAATAAAAGTGGTCCGAAAATAGACCCTTGTATGACACCAGATTTCAGAAAGCCGGGTTAGGAAAGGTGGCTTTCATTTTCAAAATTTCGATACTATCTTTACAGCTGAAGACGAGAAACTAAATCTAGGACGAAATGTCAATATTCGAGCTTAATGATTTACAATACCTTGTACTACCGCATTAGAAAAATATTCTGATAATCTGTGGTTCAATATATTTTTTTCTTTTCAATATAAAGTAAGAAATTAATTCGAACAAATCGCAGTTATTTCAGAAAACTAGAACTAATACGGTCATAACCTGTCCCTATTCAATGAATTGGGGCAATGTTGAATGCATTTAAAAATTCACTTCCACCATAAAATTTTATTTTTTACTTTTCAATTCAGAAAGATCCCGAAAATTTTAAATTTTCTGTATAAAATTTGCAGAATATTTTTTCCTTCTTCTAAATGTCTATTAAAAGTCACTTAAATATGAGATTACTCTCTGTAAGTGTACATTATTAACCTCGACACAAAAAGAAAAAAAAAACGACTTTAACATCTTTTTACTACTTGACCATTTGCAATCTACTTTGTAAACTGGCGACGTCCTCGAATATCCTAAAAGCCCGTCCTTAGAGTGAAATTTAACTTCAATTTGTGAAAATCTGAACGATTTTCTTTTATGCATGTATGTATGTATGGATGTCGAAAACAATCTTATGGGAAAAAATAAAAATAGTTGGCAACTTGCCCGAGCATAACATGCCAAAAACCTGAGAATTTTTGAGCAGGCAAGACCACGGTGATTTCATACATAGCACAGCAGTGAACCGATTGTCTAAAACTCCGTAAAACTTTATGTTCTTGATAACACTTCGGGGCCCCGGCCTCCAGACCAGACTCAACCCAGGGCAATTGTACCAGAAGGATAAGCATAAGAAAACTTCTTGGAATGATACTTAAACTCGCACAACAAACTATGTATCCACATTTTCTACGGCTTGATGGCTACTTCTTCTCACATGTGCTGCGTGATTTCCAGCTATAAAACTTATCCAGAAAATGTTGAATGAAGTTCGGCCAAGAAGTGAAAAATATTTTTTTTTGTTTTTGTATTATTTTACTACACCAAACCACACTATTTAGACATCATATACAGAGTATGTTGTGTAACGCTGGCCAATAGGAATCGGCTTCCTTCTATCCAAAATTATGTCGCCTTTATAAACAAATTGGCAGCCCATTGAAATTAAATGCTTTGCTAATTTGCTGCGTTTGTTGGCAGCAATTCCGAATGAAAGGGTGCCAACTGCAGCTCACTAATATACACAAAACTTCATTCCTGTTCAGCAAAATTCTTCCGGTTCGAGAAAACTTGGCGCTGAGACAATAATTTACGGTCATTGTTTATAAGTCGTTTTTAGTGAAAATGTCGAACTGCTGTACTTGTGCTGTTTGGGGAGGAAGTTTCGCCATTAACACAGCACTTTTAACAATAAATTGCTCACATTGTTTGCAGGAATTTTCTTAATTTAAAATTTCTACTTAGATTTTATGGAGTGAGAGGGAGAGAGAGAGAATAAGAGAAAAATGAAAAAAAACACGTCTTAACATCCGTTGCCATCCATATTGCATTTGACCTCTCTATTTTGATGTCTTCATTGAATTGGGTGAAAATAATTTTCTTTTTTCGTGAATCAATAATATTTTCTTGGCTGTTTTGAAGTGTCCTGTGTACCTGTTCCATTTCCTATTGTTCGCCTTTTTGTTTCGGATCTGTTATTGTTTTTATGTTATAGAAATCGAAGCAAAAGTCTAATCAGAATAAAAGAAAAGAAAAAACGCTTTACGTTAGGAAGCAGAAAATGGAGTCATAGGTGGGTTTCTATACATTTTCTGACAATTAAATTTCATTGACAGAAAAACAAGAAAAGTTCGGGTCCTTTAAGTTATGGCAGAAACACATCCAGACCTCGAGGCTTCCTGGAGGCATTGTCAAAATTTCCAAAACGGGTTTTTAAATGATGCAACACAAAACCAAGCCAGCAGCTAATTGCAAGGTGCGCTTTGCTCAATTTTGGAAATTTTTCTCTGTCAGGCCTACTTATGTCAACAGATATACTATCAAAATTACAATGACAACACTGAGCCCAGTAGCATAACTTTGTTTTCAAATCTCTGAGGCAAGTCTTGAGGAGAGCTGAGGGAGGCTAGACCTGAGGATTGCTTGAGGCTTGCTTGGATGTGTTTCTGCCTGCACTTGATCGTGCATAGGCAAAAGTGTAAGTGTAAGTGTAAGTGTTTGCATTCTCATTTTTGGGACACTGATTTATAATGCCTTTTTACAAACTTACACATTTTCTATTTCTCTCACTTTATCGGGAGAAACAAATTGCATTAATTTTACGGGCATTGCAGGCTCGACTCTTGCATTTTTAGGTGTTAAGGCTTACCATGGCAAACCGTCCCAATTAATATGCCTTAGTAGAAAGCATTTGCTACGATTGGCGGAAAAAGGTCTTTAGTTGCTTGTCGCGAGTGGCTGTTCTATCCTAGAGCCTAGTCATCCCTACGACGACTTGGATGCTATGAGTGTTCTGATCCTGCAGTGAAAATACTTGGAGCGGTAGCTGCCACGTTGTAGTTGTTTACAGAATGCGGAGATGGTAAAGTTATTTGCCATAGGAATTGCAGACTTGAGAGCTTGAAATGTTTGACATTGAACCTAGTCGTCCTTATGACGACTTGGACGCTGTGAGAGATCTGAGCTCAGACAGGTTAGCATACAACCACGCTGGAATTGTTAAACCAAGTTTACTATCAAGTAAAGATGACTAGTTTACTGTCCGGAAATCGGGATAACCTCTTGGAATAGATCAACCATGTTGCTCTGAATGGTGTTAATCATTTGACATAGCTTATCGGCCTTGATGAATTCGGCAGTAATAATTTAAAGCAACCCTGGCATCGTGCACTGGATATACACTGTAGACCTTGGTCATAGTAGGATACTGAAGTTCTGTCCTGAAGACTGTAAACGGGGAGGAATGGGATGATAATCGCGCGGTAAAAGTCTCTGATAATGTGTCTTCACAGGTGGTTCGAAAATGGGTGTGGGAGTGGGGCCGGGGTGTACTGCGCATTCCCTCAAATGCAATAATCGTACCGCCTATCGGTCTCCTGTAGTGTGTTCCAGGCGGAGGTTCTGGCTATTAGCAAAGCAGCAAGGCTGCTGGCAGCAACTTATGTTATATCCAGTGATCGAGTTATCAGGATTTGTATTGACAGTCAAGCTGCAATCAAGACCCTGAACTCGAACACCATTAGATCGGGCCTTGTGCAACAGTGTCGCTATGAGCTCGGGAAGCTGGGTGCTAATTACAGGATTATTCTCTGCTGGGTGCCTGGTCACAGTGACATACATGGTAACGAGGCAGCTGATGCTCTTGCCAGAAAGGGTTCCGCTATGACTTACAGCTTAGCGGAGGAACCCATAGATTGGCCCCTAGAATCAGTGAAGATAATTCTAGATGTACAGGCATGTAAGCTGGAAAATCGCAGATGAGGATAATTGACCACGTGCGCGATTTCAAGACAGCTGTGGCCCGAGGTTGGTTCTAAGAGGACCGATTCTCTGCTGAAGAGGAACCGTAATAACGTGCATAACCTTGTCGCAGTTATGACGGGGCATTGTCTCTTTTGCAAAAATGCAGAGCGCATGCAAGCTATGACTTCTGCAGGAGCTGTATGGATGAGGAGAAGGTTGAGAGCGTGCATCATCTGCTGTGTGAATATCCTAACCTTGCCAGGCGTAGGAAAAATGCGTTCGGCAGCAGCTACTTCTTCGGCGAATTGCGGGAGCTGGCAGACAAAGAGCTTGGGGACTTGGTAAGGTTCAAAAACTCTTGTGGCTGGTTTCAGTGCACCCCTCAAATTTGAGGTATCTTTTCCATGTAGGTTCCCATCCACAGAGGACCGAAAATGATCTGAGTGAGGCTGATCGCAGCAGTACGATGGCCGCCACTCTAACCTAACCTAATTTGAAGTAAACCTTTTGTTATAGGGACTACCACCTAGACTATTTAAGTAATTTATGAGTTATGTGCAAATCTTCTGCTAAGTCCTTCCCTCTGCTGCACATGCAACTCCACGAACCAGTAGGATCTATAATAATAATAAAAATGGTTCCTCGGTGGATGAATAGGAATGGATTGAGCGAATAGAATGAAGATGAATTTTCTTTTTTATTTATTGTAAGCGGAATTTATATCGCCTTTCTGTCAGCAGAAACTTTGAGCTATATATGAAAAGACGCTTACTCTTTGTTGAAGATTAGAGATCGACAATCGATATGGTTGGTACGGTTCAATGTGATGAATTTCACCTCTCCACTGTTTTCTGGTTCCACTACGTCTTCCAAGGCGAAATTGTCGTGAAATTCATTCATCTCTTCAGCAGCCACTGTAGAATTTTCTATTATTAATTTGCGACTGACCTTATCAAAAACCAGCTATAAACTGAAAATTGTATGCTGTTTAAGTAAATGAAATTAGGAAGGCATTTCGTTTACTTATACTACTTCATTGAAAAAAAAATTTATTCATATGACTAGGTAAAATATATGAGAACTTCTGGACTGACCCGATATTTGTTGAAGTCTTAAGCTTTTTTTTTTTTTTAACTGGGTGTCGGAGCGAAGCTATTTCAATTTCTCCGGAGTAGGTCCAGCTGGAGCGGAGTTGATTCCGGAGCGGAGCAGATTTCGGAGTGAAGGAATAACCGGAGTAATTGACTGGAGCAGTAGTTGTAGCGAAGTTATACAGATATATCCAGAGCGCTCCAGGATCAAAGCTGATTCCGTAGCACTCCGGAGAAGCTCTGTCTCGAGCGGAACTGAGCAGATGCTGGAGTGGAGTTATAGCCGGAGCAATTGATTGGAGCGGTAGTAAAAACACTCATTAAAATTCACTTAATAATATAAATAGAGTCACTAAATGCATATGGACATATGCATAAACCATCTATTTGCTGTTCAGCTCCAGAGCGATTTGTTGGATCCATTTTTCTGCCCCAGTCCGCTCCGTAGTGGAACAGTTAGAAAAAATATGCCGCTCAGATCCGGAGCGATTTGGTAATTTTTCCTAATTGCTCTGCTCCGGAGCGAAATACAGTAACTGCACAATTGCGACATTCTGATTTTAAAATGTTTGGTGTAGCTGAAAGTTCTCTGTGAATTTCGCAAGAGTGCAAAAAGGTAAATATTGTTACGAAAGTGACCTTAGTTTGTTATTTAAAACACAATATTTCAGATATAACTCACAAGTTCTTCTTTTACTTAACTTTATTGTTTACTTTTACAAACTCACAAATCAAATCGACTTTGGTTATTATTTAAAATAGTTCACTTTATTCCTTTAGGCCCGACACCTCCAGACATGAGAGATGTCTTAAACGATTCATTATGATACTCTGAAAATATTTTATTAACAATATTTATTTCAATTAAGCGGGGAAAGCTTCGGCGATCGGATGTAGCTTGAACGAGTTTCTTGTTTGAAAAAGTGGCCTTTTATATTTATCGTGATTGCGTGGAATCGGTGAGTCATGGGAAATGGCTTCCTATGAGAAAAATTTCACAAACGGCAAACACGACCCGAGAAAGTATTTGAATCGAGAAAAAAGTACACCAGCCGATAGTACTCTGCGCGGCCTTTAATTTGATATGCAACATGCTGTATTGAAACCACCCCCCCCCCTCTGCTATTCCTACCCGCATCCTAAAAGTATGCAAAGAAATATTTTCTTCTACGAATTGTAGTTTGTAATGAGCTAAGGCAAACAGTGAGACCTGTTTTCCGATAGGACATAACTCTAACGGGTTATATCCGATTAAAAGTGCGAAAAATCTAGTTCCTCAGTTCGAATAGAAAAGAGCGAAATAATAAAAAAGTGAGTATGGGGATGGCTATTTAAGCCTCCGACTAGAGGAGTGTGGGTACTCAAACTTCTTCTCAGGACCTAAGGAATTCGATTCTGTACTAGATTTTCCAAAATGTGCTAGATCAAACTTTGACCTCCCTTCAAGTCTTCCCTCGGTTAATTGAAATAAACATTGTTAATAAAATATGTTCGGAGTATCGTAATGCATCGTTTAAGACATCTTTAATTTTGTGATGTCGGGCCTAAAATGGGCATTCCCCTTTGTTAATAATTATTATAAGAATAATTTTATGAAATACAATAGTCCGCTGGAGTATCGAAATTAATTAATTAATTAATTTTATAAAATCTATGTCTCGTTTGACAACATTTTGGATAACGTCGATTTAACCGATTACCAATCAAGGTTTACCTGTTTTTTAATTGAAATTGATAAATAGAACAAAAAGAAATTTAACAAACTATTAAACAGGATACCAATTTCTTATTAAGTTTTTGGTTTGTTTGTTTTTCTTTCCAAATATGAAAAGGAACTTTTCCATTTTGGAGTTATGGAAATACATAAATCCAGTTTTCCGTCGTCACAACCATAAAAATGTCACAACAACAAGACAAAAGCACTGGAGGCAATCTATTTTTGTTAAGTGGCTAGACAGAAGTGTCTCCAAGTGACCACAAATATAATATGTAAGGATTCTTTACAAGCAGCTTCACAAAAGTTGCTTGCCTGCCTGAGTTGGGTCTAGGATCAGTGGGATATGTAACTATGTATGCTTGTATTATATATATGTACAATATAATGGTTTTTATGGACATCATACATAAGTTGAAGAGATGATTTGTCTGGCGAATGTCTAGAATTATATTAAATATGACTTTTTGCACTTGCCGTTTTTTTTTATCTCTCCCCTCCCGCTAAGATGAAACCTAATATTTTGTAGTTGAACTGTCTGACTGAGTTCAAAATGTCCTTTAAGGTGGTGGCACTAAAACTAATGAAGATAAGCATTTGTATCAGTCGACTAGCATCCATAATTATATAGTTTTACATGTGTCTACAAATTTAGACATCCTCCTTCAGTTTAATTCAAAATCCTATTAAAATCTGTCAACTCAATTAATTTCAACCATAGACAGGCATTTATGGAACGATCCCCTTAAGATAGACGACTGATAGACTGAGGAGTGACTTGACTGACTGCAATATGCAACTATCATTGACCTGCATTGAAAGCTAATTTAAACACTCAATTTAATACAGGCAGGACTAACTAAACAGACATATATCGCTATGTATAGAGGATAGATCTTATCTTGCAATTCTAAAGTGACAGATTTGATGATGGTTCCACCTGGTATCCCCCCATCTAATAAGATGCAATTGACTGCTGCTATGCATTGCATGAAATTATGTTACACTCTGAAATTGTGTCGCTCTCAAGCTAAGTATAGTCGGGATAATCTCTAATAAGATTCATGCTTCTTGTGATTCAGGCAACAAACTATAATAATTATTCCTTGAAACTATATACATACTAACACACTTATATAATTGTTTACATTATGTTTGTTTGTGTGAATATTTGATTGTATCTTTGTTTGTTTAAATGAAACTCTATATTTGTATGCATGTCCAACTTATCACGTTTCATATAGGTACATAAGTAGAAGGAAGGCATAATTTATGACAGGTGCAAGCTGGTAGAGTTATGTTTGCTAGAGGGAAATAAATTAACAAATTATCTTTAGTGTGTAGAAAGTTTCTGTAGTATGCTTTTAATGAGGAACTTGGAAAATTAATTAATTAATTTTGACTGAAAAAGTCTTGCTCTGTACGTGTGTTGTATACTGAGCATTTTCTAATACTATTTATATGTTAAGGAAAAAAAAATAATTTGGAGCAACAGATTTTTGTGGTCGCATATGGATATAACTTTAGGATCTCCAGCTACAGCACTGACATCTGTCGGAGGATAGAAAATGAGACTTGTCAAGTGAAACATGGATGAAAGCAGAAGAAGAAGAGTGACAGAAAATGAAAAACACGAGCTGACAGCTTCTTGATAAGTAAAATTTGTTTTTTACAACGATTGTATTCGGTTTGTTTTTGGGCGGCGACAATTTAACCATGTTTTGCTTTACTTTCGCGTTTGCTCGGATACTCCTTGGCTATGTATTTGAAAAGGCGAGCTTTGGTATTTTTCTCTACTTAGCTCCAACAAACCTGGGTACTTACGAGAATTATTTCAATTTGCAATGTCACAACGTAACAGGACAGGAACATATTGATTCCACGACTTCATAAGTCCTGCATGGATGGTTGTCATCCTGTTCAAGCCGCTCGTTTACCGAATGATCTTCAGTTAAATGTTCAGAGTGTTGGCATTATCGTCGCGTTTAAGAAATACATACAAAACGTAACAATATTATTTTCTTCATTTGCTACTAGTCTCTGTAGTACAATATTTTCAATTGAATTTAAAGTCTTCTTTAATTAATATGAATTTACTTGGACTTTCTTTACATTTTTACTTCTTATTTTAAGTAGCACCACGTTAGAATAGATTAGATTTGTGAAGTAGTGTGTAGGCGTTAGCTTCGCTATCATTGCGACCTGAAAGATCTATTTTGAGTCCCCGTTGCATTTACTCCCTTTCTAGGTTCAGACTGGTGATAAAGTCTAGAACCGTTCTGGGATTGAGGTTTCACACGTAGGTTGATGGAGGAAAATCATGTTCGAGGTGGAGTAGTCTCCACCTGGCCAATGCTTCGCAGTTGCAGAATAAGTGCTCCGAGGTTTCGTGAGCATCCTGACAGAAACGGCAGGATGAAGTCTGAGCCATGCCCGGCTTGTTTAGGTGATACCTCTAGGGGAAATGGCCTGAGAAGAGCTCAGTAATCATTTTGAGCTCTGGAGTAGGAGTTCTTTTGGTTTTCCGCCACAGGTGTCGATAAACTTTTTTGCCGGACGAAGTCCTTGTCGCCTTTCCCAATACAGGGATTTTTGTTTATTCGCCCAGTTATTTAGAGCAGCTCTGAGGTAACACTTTGAAGTACCACAAAATGGCTCTGGTCAGACAAACTGAGTTTCCGGTCCTCTTTTGGCTAGGCCATCAGCATTTCATTGCCTTTGTGGCCCTCATGTCTAGGTACCCACATGAGGATAACTTTCTTTCTCCTTGATAAGTTTTTGAGGGTTTGTAGACATTCCTAGACTATCCCTGACTTGACAGTGTAGGACTTTAAGGCCTTGAGGGTAGCTTGACTGTCGGAGAGGATATTAAGGGTTAATGCAGGTATTAGCACATTCTACTATGGCCAATACCTCGGCTTGGAATACAGTATGGGTAGAGCCTAGAGCCTTTGATATATGGCATTTGGGATTTACGCCCAGTCCGACTCCATTGTTCGGTTTTGAACCGTTTGTATACCACACCATCGATACTTGTTGGAAGTGCGGTTTAGGTGAAGGCCATTGCTGTCGGTCTCCCAGAATCACTTGGATGGTCTTACTAAATCCACCCTGGTTGTGATTATGTCAGATATTGTCGTCATTTGCCCGGAGGATATCTGTTTTAAGATACTTAAATGAGCAACCAGATCCCCTGGCTTTTACTGTCTCTCCTTTTACACTCAATAGCACTGGAGATCGCTTTCTTTTTACCTGCAATTGTAGGGGATGGAAGGTTTAATAAGGCTTCCATGGCTGCTGTAGGAGAGGTTCTCATGGTACCAGTTATTCCTAGATAGGCAAACACCTGGGTTTTTTGAAGCAGAGCGTCAACCGTCTTTTGATTAGTTTTTGGCCACCATGCGAGGGCTGCATAGCTGACCATGGATCTTACAACTGTGGTGTACGTACAGTACATCATTTTTGGCTTCAGTTCTCATGTTCTGCAAATAAAGCGACGACATGTGTAGAAATATCGCACCGCTCTATCCGTCACTCTGGACAGATGCGAATTCCAGGTAAGTTTCTTATCTAGAGTTACCCCCAGATATTTGACTTCGGCTGAAAGTATTAATTCCGTGTTTTCAAGAAGAGGAGCCGTTATTGAAAGCTTCGATCTTCTTGTAATTGGAATGATAGCCGTCTTTTTGTGGTTTATGCTAAAGCCTTTATTTAAACACCACATGCGGACTTTGGAGAGGGCATGTTGCATGATGTACGGATATGACTTGATCATGCTTGCCCCGTATTGTGACTTCTAGGTCATCCGCGTAGCCTTGTGCATTAAAACCAGAACTGGTCAGTTTTTCCAGCAGTTCATCAATTACGATCGACCACAGGAGTGGAGGGTAAACTCCTCCTTGTGGGCAGTCTTTTGCTACGATGATCGTGCCTGAACAGTTTCCTAGAGTTATGGTTATCCTCCTGCTGCTAAGCATGCAATCTATCCAGTTTACCGTGGAGGGTTCAAAGCCTTAATCCTCGGATGCTGATTTAATTACATCGACGGCGGAGGTGTTATCTAGCACCACACAATAAAAGATGTGAACTCTTGTGTACACTAACAGTAATTAAATATATTATTATTGTTGGACTATCACTCATCATTATATGTAAGTTGTTGACTCTTGTTATTTTTAAGTTTTTGTACCGCGATTATACTTATTTATGAAATTTTTGACTACTACCTCTAAGCAAAGGTTCTTGAGATGCCAGAATAACGTAGCTATATACTGTTAAGTATTTGAATCGCTATGAATGGATCCTTCAGAACTAATTTACAGAATTTAGTATCATAGTTGGAGTTATCTGCAGGTTTAAAGAACATTTCCGAATTATGGAGAATGGAGTACTAGAACTGTTTTTGTTTCTCCCCTCACTCTTCCGGAGCCCTTCTTTATCGACATATAGTTCTGTTGGGTCCATTCCTCCACTGCCTTAAGTGATGTCGAGTCTCTTCAAGATTCATGTGTGTTATATTTTTCAAATTGTTAAAAATTTTTTTGGCACGAATATTTTTGTTCATAGTACTTGGTCGTACAGGTTTTTCGGTTGAAACCTACCCCATATTCTCCATCTTATAGTCGAGGTGCTAGCATGTCAGCCTGAGCACAATGCCACCACGGAGTGAGAATTCAGCTTCGGCTGATAGTCAGGACTTTACGTCTTCCACATGTCATTCATATTGATACCATAACAAGATCAGGAAACCTTTAGAGATTTTTTGGAAATTTTTGAAAATATATGGTTTGTCTCAAGGATCTTTATTAGCTCCACTGTTGTTTAATTTGATCAGCAAAAATATTGTTTTTGCATAGTGGATTGATATTGAAGTGCGTTACATGCATTATGTGCCATAATATAGCCTCACTGTTAAAAATACTGTTTCTCGATAAACTAATAATGAGTACAACAAAAATGTATTTATAGAAGAACGATGGAAAAATATGGATAACTCACGATAAAACATAGGCTAAAATAAAATAAAGATGGAAACTTAAAACCAAATGCCTGACTCAAGCTAAATGACGATCTTAAGTGACAATATTTCGAAAAAACCAAGGATATAAAGAAGTCGACAAATATCACAACAACATTACAACAGAAGTGCAAAAAACAGGTAAATAAAACAACAAGTGATCACGCCATAATAAAACAAAGATACCAGCAAAACCTGCAGCCAATCGGAGATAGAAGATGTTAGCTGCTAATCTTGACCCTAAAATAAATCGCGAGCAAATAGAGAATACTTGAGCAAAATCAATTCCAATGAAGACATATAATAAAGAAAAAACAACAAAAAACAAGAGCAACAACAACAAATTGGATAAAGTCAGAATTTGGTTGTTTCTACTCAGGATACTCCATCCAAGAGGGAAATCTTTGAAGTAATTCACAAGCTTAAGTGGAATAAAACTGAAGGTATCGACGAAAATCCTGATGCAGAACTAATTAAAATATGCACGAGTGCCATAGATAATAGTCCTGCAGACTAGAATGGAACAGATCCTTCTCCACATATGTTCCGTTATAAAATGATAATAGTTCTCCATGGAATACAGAAATCATTATAAAACTTTGGGAAGTAAGATATTCTTAAAGAATGTTGTGAGTGGTAGCCTGACACGGAATCACACTACAAAACTCGGTAAACAGGATGCCTGCTTTAAATACTCTCTTCAGGATAGAAAGAAAAATGTTCGGGATAAGTAAGCCGAATGCTAAAAAGGACGGATTAAATGCACTGTGACTCATAGTGGAATAATTGCCAGAAAGGAAATCTCCCCTTTACTTTCATTGACTTCGAAAAAATTTTCGACATCATAAATTACGGAAAAAATATGAATCGTACTAACGCGTAAAGAAATATACCACAAAAAATAATATGCGCATGATCAACGCATTCTATAACGATTCCGAATTTAAACTTTTCTATAATGAACACCTGTTTAGGTATCTTATAACACTTAAATTTGAAGTATAAAACAAGGGTGTCGTCCTTCCAACCCTGCTATTCAATACTAAATTAACCGAAGAGGAAAACAATGGAACCCTTATAAGATCGCTCTTGTATCCATCCATCCGTCTTCTATCACAGGCATTTTTCTCGGCGACACGTAACATAGGAATTTCAAATTTTCCGGAAGAGTTTTGTGACGCGGACATATTTCGAAAGTAAAACATTACGAAATAATGAATTGGATCACTAAAAAAAAAATTTTTTTGTTGTATCGCGATGGGTATCACTTGAAATGGATACTTTCAAGGACTTCAAATTTTTTCAAAATGAAAAAAACTGTCTTTTGTGTTAACTTATAAGACAATTCTTTTTGGACTTTTCCCGGATTTTTTCTGCCCATAATGGCTTAGAGATTTCCAATCGGGTTCAGGTCTTGACTATTTCCGGACCAATGATATAGGTACACATAATTTCATTAATATCTTTAATCTGAATATACAGAACATGATAGCCTTACTTTGTGTAAAATAAAAACTTTACAAAAGCGCCTGATACTGAACTCGATGGCAAGGAACAGAGTCATCCTGAAGTATTACGTATGGAACATTCACGCTTAGTCTATCAATGGTAGGCACTTAGCCTTAATTTAAAATTTTCTTGTATTTAGAAGCATTTAGCTAATCTTATATCATCAAGAGCCTATCGATTCCATTCTTACACCATATAAATCGATCGCATAAGTGGAATGTTTATCTAATAGTCACTAGGCTATGCAATTTTTTTTAAAAAATCTTTCTTCATGTCCTCGGTGATTCTGTCTGGTCAAATCAAACTAAATTTTGAAATATCTTAAAAAAACTTTTCTTGTTCATTCACTTAATCCTTTCGTTCTTGAAAGCCTGAAGTCGCTCGGTTCTCATTTTGCTGTTTACTAGAGGCTTTTTCACTGGTCTGCAAAGACGGATCCCTAACTGAATTAGCCGACGTTATATTTTTCTAACAATTATGGCCAATTTCACAGTACAGGCTTAAGCTAGGGGTGTGGTTTAATCCCAGAACTTGAGCCTACTCCGTTTCATGGCATGCTCTGTAAGTTGAGGCTTAGTTAAACCGCAGATGAAAAATTTTAAGCTGTCAGCACTGTGGTAATTGTGAAACTTTGAAATTTCAATTTAGTTTTAAAATATAACTTTTGAAATACGTACGTTCGTTTAATAACAGAAATAGTAATATGTAAGCTCCATATCATCGATGATACTGTATGCAATATCACACTAACGATATGTATTTCACAGTATCATTTGAGGCTTAAGCCTTCGAGATGACGGGTTTAAGTTAAGCTTGGCTTATAATCACGGGACGATCGACCTATTTTGATTGAAATTACGTAAACTAGACTTTAATCTCACAGGCCACTCTAATTTAAGGTAAATTGGGAAATAAATTTTACTTAATAATTCCTTAAATTAGGTCTCAAAGTAATCTTGACTTTGTAGTTAGTTATTTGGTTAAAATAACGTAATAATTCCTTTTTAATTTACTTCATTGGAATGAGGATAAATTGGGAAATATAAAAGGAAAATTTTCTACATCTGATGCAAATTTCTTTACTTTTTACTAAAATTTTACTTAACTTTGTTGTCGAATTTAAGGAAAGGTATGAACTTTGTAGTTGGATCTATTACCAAGCTCAAGACGAGATAACGTAAATATTTCCTAAATTATTCGCTATCCGATTGTGTTCGCCCTCATAGTCCGAATTTCCAAAATAGTTAACCTCAAAGAAAATTGGACTAAATGGGCACGTTTAGCGAAATTCCTAATAACTAAAATTACCTTATAATACAATAATTAAAGTCCATTTACTTTTGTTTGGCTTCAGTATCATCGGATATAATGAACTGCTCCTCTCATTGAAAAGCTTTGTCAAGATTACAAATGTGCTCCTATTTCCGATACATTTATGTCGGAATCAGTCAGGCTCGGGAATACCATTTCCATCTTTTCTCAAAGATGTTTGTTACACTTGAATATTTTCTGCCCAACCATGAGGAATATACGAATATTCATATTAGTATTTTAAGGTGTAAATAAATAATATGAGTTAGTAATATTGAGATATCCTTACCGTCATCTCTCTTTTTGACAATCAATTCAATTTTTTTAATTGTCAAATCTCTTTTACATATTTAAGGCGAAATTCGGGCGAAATGCCCTATTTTTCGAAGTTTCTTTATAGAAAAAAATTATCATTGCATTTGAACACAAAATTCATTGTTAACTGTGCCGGTGAAAAAAAACCACGTGTTGTCTTGAAGTTTAAATAAAATAAGTGAAGTGAAATTAAAAGGTAATATTTTTAAATTTTTTAAGCCTTGTAATTTTTCTTATTAATAAGATTTATTCTTCGATGTATTTTTATTGGTTATCGGATAACCATTATTTCACAACTTTTTCCTTTTGGTTATAAAGTAAGGGCTATCAATAACCATTTTGATTCTTCTCAATAGTAAGAGTTATTTTCGATTTTTATTTTATTGGTTATCGGTTAACCATTATTCATTAAATTATTTTTTCCGTTTATAAAATCTACAAACCCTTCTCTTTGAACTGAAATCATTATCTGCAGATGTTAACCAATAAAAAAACATAATTAGAAGGAAACAGTAAAATTTGAGCACTAAGATATCTGGACCCGCACTTAATTAATGTAGTCCACTGGATATCTGTAATTTATCTTTGCTTACAGTTTCAATTTCTGATCTTCACAATGAGAGTTTTCTGTATTTTTTTTTACTATTAATGGTATTTTTGCAAAATTAACCTATTAAAAATACTCTTTTTTGAGAGGTTTTCCAGCATTTATTTGTCAAAAAAAAAAATGCGATAAACATTTTTAACAATATGTATAACGTTAACATGATTTTTGTTTTTTTTTATTAATCATTAAATTCGCCCTCGGCATAATCATTAATCTGGAATGCGTTCAAATTGGATCCAAATATTCCTATTATTCAATTGAACACAACTTATTGAGTAAAATAATTACACGATCTAATTAGTTCCAGATTAAGGAAAAGAGAAATGAGTAAAAAGTTGGGGGGGTATTAGCAAAAGGCACATGAAGCGTTTGGTTTCTAAAGTGACTTGCTGTTCTAAGTATTCCAATTATCATTTCAACAAGTTTTGCTTGTCCGAGATCACTCCCGATAATTATTGCTATGTTCAGGCTTTAATTCCAATAAAAATTCTAGGACTTTTCAAAAATAATGGCGACGAAGAGTGCATGGCAGGACTAAGATTTTTGGAAATAAAAAACTATTTTGAAAAACCTTTTAAATCCATTAAAACACTGGGTATAGCATTATTGAGTAATCTTGATGAAAAAGAAGAAATTTTCTACGTCAAAAACGTAGTTTGCAAAACAGTTTGTTTGCCCCTGGGGTTAAAATTTGTAGTAATACCCCTTTTACATCAATGCTTATTTTAATATTGAAGCCACTTTTACTTTAAAAGAATAACATTGTTATACTGATTGGAATTATACTTAATTAGTTTAGCAAAAAAATGGCATCTTTTTCAAGCAACACAGAAGAGGAAATACAAGAAGAAAAAAAGAAAACCATCGGCATCAGACACTACAAATAATAAAATTATGGGTGCCCATTATTTCTTCGACTGTAATTTAATATATTATCATTTTAGTAACCTTCAAAAAACTAAGGGGAGACAATAGTGTTTTACAAAAAAGGTGCAATGATTTAGGTAAATTACGCAATATGTTCTTAAGAAAGGTAATCTTAATTTAATGGTTATTTTAGAAAAAGGAAATGCGGTTTTAAATGCAAATATAAAAACGGAAACAGAAAATTTCACTAAAATTGAAAAATTTTTGTAGGAACAAAATAACATGTTAGCCAGACACACAATTTTATTAGACAGACTAATAACACGAGCGTTTCCTCAGAAATTAAATTTAAAAATATATCCATTTAAAAGCGGTTAAAAACGAGAGGCTTGGTTACCAACAGTTTGAAGAGAAAATGAAGGCAGGTTTTCGGTCTGCTAAAATGCTAAAAACAGGTTTTACCGAACAACATTTAATTTGAAGAGTACTAAATAAATTTACATTTCATTTGCCTTATTCTTTTCCTACTCCCTTATTCCTATGTATTATATATATTTTTTTTTTTTTAATTTCCAGTATGAAGTAAACTTGAAATTTAATTCCTTTCATTGTTAATTAATTATATGGATTTTGTAATTTTAATTAGCCTGAAATCATTGTTATGTATTCTTTAATAAAGCTTAAGTAATATAGAAAATATAGTTTAGATATTATTGTATTATGTGTTGCATTCTATTTTATTTCCAAACATGATGATTAAAAGAGATTCAAAGCAGCTTCCCAAATGCTAAATTGAAGCGCTCCAAAGCAGCTTCTCAAATGCTCAATTGAAGCGCTCCAAAGCCGCTTCCCAACATGCTCAATTGAGCGCTCCAAATCAGCTTCCAAACATACTCTTGCAAAGCACTTCCCTCTTAGGACATGCAATGTTAAAATTTATATGAAACTGAAGCGCAAACGAAGCGCTTGAAAAGGAGTTTTAAAGCGCTTTTTTCCCGCTGGGAGGTTGCCTACTCTAAGTGTAGTGATTTTACTATCTCAAAATATATGTAAACATCTGATTGAAATTTACACATTTTAGAGAAAATATTTTACTATGTGATTGTAAAATTACGCAAAAGTTGTAATAGTTAGGTGTAAGTAGTTGTTCAATTTATAATTTTTACATTTAAAGTGTTTTTTTTTTTGGATTTCTTTCAAGAATGGTTCGTCGGTCGTCAAAAATGGCTATAAAAAATTTCATATTTTTTTATCGAAGAGCTTTTCAGTACATTAAAATTTTTGGGATTGCCTGTTTTCCCACTATATGTAAAAAATCGTAATTTTTCTTAGATATCCGCATACAGAGTTCAGCCCTTTACGTCAATGTATTTTCAATCAGTGTGTAAACATATAGTGAAAAATTAAATTTTTTAGGGTAGCACTACAAAGGAGTTTCCCAATTTTTCCCATTTGTGAGCTTAACATTTTTTAGCAAGGCCGTATCTAAAATTTTAGCTCTCTAAGTTAACTCGTTATAGTACGGAAGGATAGACGAACAAGCAAAAAACAAAATAATTTTGATTTTTATATATTTCATATGAAATTTTTCAAAGTACATAAATTGAATGATGCTGCTGAGCATCACTGAAAATCATGATCAGGGCTTCGAAAACTAATATTACGAAAAAGTACCACACACGAGTTCTGTGAATTGAGTTATTTCAACATAGGACCTTTCAAAGTGTCTGCATATTCCATATTGAAATGATAATTTTATATAAATTATTAGAAGAACTAACGATTAACATGAAATATTTTATTAAACCATACAATATCTCTTACTTAATAAAAAAATCTAACAATCCTTTCTGTAAGTTCTACCCTCTGGGTATACTAATCGCATACAAGTGCGCTATAATTCAGTCCGATGTATAAGATATAGTTATTTTACATTTTTGTTTTCTTAGTAAAAATGCTGAAAATAATTTACATTGTTCAGAACAAAAAACAATAAAAATACAATTTTTTTTTAGAAAATTGCTTCACTACATCAATATGAAGTAAAATAAAAGACATTTTTTTAACAAAACAAGTGAAAAGGCTAGAATTGGTCTAAGACCAATTCTCATGATACCCTAGATGAATGTCCGTATGAAATTTCGTATGGGTACCCATTTGAGCAATTTTGATTTTTGCAGTGGCTTTTCGCATATATTTCTAGAACGGTTCGTCGGACAGAAAAAATGATTATGACCAATTTTATAGGATTTCATATTCTGAAGAAGTTTTTAGTACAATAAAAATGTCTTGGACTGATCGTTTTCACAGTATACATAAAAAATCTAATTTTTTATAAACACCAAGAATGGGTTGCCCGATTTAGTCTATTTTTGAAATTTTGTTTGCTAGTACAATGAAAACACCACGTACCAAATTTCAGCTCTCTACGGCGACTCGTTCTATGTCCACGTGTTCTCAGGTAGTGTCCAAATATATAACGAAAAACGAAATTTTTGTATGGCAACCCCACGAAGGAGTTGCCCGATTTGTCTCATTTCCGAACTTAATTTTACTTTTTTTTTTAAAGTCCGTGTACAAAATTTCAGCTCTCTAAGTGTACGGACGGACGGACGGACATGCAAAAATCAAAAAAAAATTTAATATTATGCGTGGGTGTCCAATCCATTTTGCTCTACCATCATTATTTCGAGGTGTTACTTAGTACACCCCTTTAGATTTCATCTAGGGTATAAAAACACGCTTACTCTTGTTACATCCTGATTAAGTGATATCGATTGTCAATTTAGGATGATGTGGACTGCTCAATGCAGTGCTTTTCTTGTAATGTACTACTCCTCATGAATACATTGAACGAAACGCAAAGTTTTTGATTGTGCACTCATATTTTTTTTGCCCCTCGCGTTATATCTGTTTGGATGTTGAAAAAAATCTTTGGGTGAAATCGAGAGTTTGAGATATTTCGTCGGAATATACTAAAAATTACACAAAATTTTCTAACTCTTACTATTTCGGTTCATTTACTATATCTTTGTGGTTTGTTTAGTAACCTTTTTTAAAATGAATCTACTGTTTCTGTAATGTTTGCAAGTTCCACCACTGATTGGAGCCACTGCAACTCAACCAACACTTTCCACGTCCGCACCAGAAATGACTTTAAAGAACAAACCTGTTTCGATTTTATTGCATCAAGGTGCGATTTTACAGAAATCATATACAATTTTACTTATACCGGCGTAAATTTGTGAGTGGAATAGCAATTTTACTACACCGACCTTAAATTTCTAGAAATTGTGTGTATTTTTACGCCTTCCTTTGGATTGTAGTAATTAAATGTGTGAATTTACACATTTATGAAAATTACACCGAAGAATTTGTATTATTAAGTATGTTTGTAAATTTGCTTTTGTAGTATGTAAAATTTTACCTCTCTAAGAATAGAGATTTCCAAATTTTTGTTTACTGTGTAGGTAGAAAATAGGTCGAAATTAAAGAAAATTTACATAAATTCGCCGTGAAATTTACGTTTAATTTACCAAATCAAGGAAATGTGTCCTCTGCCCTATAGGGAAAATTGCCCTAATTTCCCTAATATTTACGTCGACATGGATTCCTCTCATTCTCCACTTACGTAAATCGCACTTAAATATTTATTAGATAATCTCAACTTAACTAAAATTAATCGCTGGTGTAATTTACGTCGAATAGACGTAATTCGACCTGAAGAAGAGGGGAAATGTTATGTATATGTTAAGTCACATAAGCCGGGTCTGTGAAACTGGAATATTTATTAAGTCTTGGCTTAAGCCACTGACATATATAATATGGACTGACTACGTTCATTGAAATGTACTGCAAAAAATGGGCTCACTTCTATATTGCTGACTCTTTCGGTGTAAGCATCAAGTACGAACTAACTGAGAGACAACTGTAAGCCACAAATAAATAAGTGGGTATGTCGAAATAAATGTTTTTAAATTAATTACTGACAAATTTTTTTTACCAAACGCAATATATAGATACGTAGCAGAAATTTGAAAGGTTTTATTATAGTCGCATTTCCAGCTGCACGCTCATTTTTTCAACTTCCCGCCAATTATTTTTTTTAATGTTGGTACCGGTGTAAGAACTTTTTTTGAAATTAGCAACTGAGCCCACATGAAATTGAAAGTTAATCAGTCCATATTATACAGGGTGGGCCATAAGTCACTGAACACTGTATTTTTGATATAACTTTGTTCTTTTTTATTTTTCTTCTCTTTTTATTTTTTGGTAGTAGAAACAACGTTTGGGAGATTCATTAGCCATGTATACAATTGAGGAACGAGAGAAAATTGTTGAGTTTTATTTTGCTAGTAAAAATTCAATAATTCAAACCCAAAGAAAATTTCGAAATTTTTTTAACACCAGAAATGCACCATCACGAAATCAAGTATGCAATCTAGTCGCTCGTTTTCAGTTATCGGGTTCTATTTGTGACTTACCTCGGAGTGGAAGACCGCTTGAAGCACGAAGACAGTTTGGTGCGGAATATAAGCAGACAAGATTTATGGTCCGTACTTTTTTCAAGACAAAGATGGCAATGCATTGACTATGTAAATGGTGAGCTTTACAGGGCTATGTTAGACATTTTTTTTTCCTGAACTTGATAACACTCAAGAAATGTGGTTTCAACAAGACGGAGCTACGACCCATACTGTAAGGGAAACAATGAATTTGCTGCGAACGGGTTTGGTTACCGTATCGTTTCACGATTTTGAGATGTTAATTGGCCATCACGATCATGCAACTTAACACCATCAAATTTCTTTTTGTGGGGAAATTTGAAAGATCGTTTCTACGCAAATAAATCGCAAGGACTGCAACAACTAAAAGACAACATCAAAAATGAATATATTGCTATTGATCAACCAGTTTTGGCTTCAGTTATGGACCAGGTACAGCATAGAGCAGCAGCTTGCAATGAAGCTGATGGCAGGCATCTAAAAGATATTGTTTTTGAAATTTTCTTTTTTAAAAAATTCTTCATGATTAAAACCAGGGATGTAAAGGACTCACATTTTGACTCAACTCATCGCTCAACTCAAGCAGTGAGTCCGCTCAATCACTTAGTCCGCTCAACCGTTGAGCGGAGGTTCATCGCTCGAAATTTGAGGGGACTCACTGGTTGAGCGGACTCAATCGTGAGCGGACTCACTGGTTGAGCGGACTCAATCGTGAGCGGACTTAGTCTGAGCGGACTCATTGCTTGAATGGACTTGAGCGGACTCAAGTCTTGAGCGGACTCAAGTCTTGAGCGGACTCAAGTCTTGAGCGCACTCAAGTCTTGAGCGGACTCACTGCCTGAGCGGACTCATCATTTGAGTTGAGCGGACTCAAATCATATTTTAAATAAGGAAGGAAGGAGGAAGAAGAAATGTTAGCTAAGAAAATTAGCAAAAGCTAAATTAATAAAATATAATATAATGAATGACTTTTTTATAAGCTTTTCTTATTTTATTGAAATTTCAGTTTCAATTTTAATTAAATCAGATTCTCTTTATGTTATTTAAAATATGATTTGAGTCCGCTCGACTCAAATGATGAGTCCGCTCAGGCAGTGAGTCCGCTCAAGACTTGAGTCCGCTCAAGTCCATTCAAGCAATGAGTCCGCTCAGACTGAGTCCGCTCACGATTGAGTCCGCTCAACCAGTGAGTCCGCTCAAATTTCGAGCGATGAACCTCCGCTCAACTGTTGAGCGGACTCAGTGATTGAGCGGACTCACTGCTTGAGTTGAGCGATGAGTTGATATGATAAATGAGTCCGCTCATTTACAACCCTGATTAAAACTATCTTTTATAATCAAAATTATTCATTTTCAATAAAAAAAAAATATATATAGCAAAAATACAATGTTCAGGGACTTATGGCCCACCCTGTATATGTCAGTGGCTTAAGCCTGGAACTTGACTGCAAAAATCAGTCTCTACTATTTCTCTCTTAATTTGTGTTTCAGTTTTGAAAGGATCAAATACTTCTATTCAACGTACTCGTTAGTCATCGTGAACCATTGATATCTTTTTCCAGCTAATACTGTCTTTCGGTAAAATACTCCCATTTTTTTTATATTTTTTTAGAAATACCTTTATTTTAGATTTCGGACGTTTTAATCTTCACACAATTTCACGTATTGCTAACTATTAATGGCTAAAAGCTATAATTTCAACCCTTTCTACAGCAGTTAACTTCATTTTAAGAGTCTCAAATGACCCTAACTTTACAATTAACCCGATGCGTATCTCACTCTATCTAACTAACGAAAATACAGCAATGATTACGAACCAACACAGCACACTTCAATCATTTGTAAAAAATGAAAATTTAATTAGAAAATAATTCCAAGAGTAATTAACAAGAAAAAAATACGATTCACAGCAAGTGCGGAAATTTTGTTGGTGGTGGGTGTGTCAAAAAAAAAGACATTCAAGTATCATTTCGACCATTAGATGGCGCTGTCACCAGTATCGAGTAGTATTTTCGTGCAGTTAACTTCAGTAAAAATTTCATAGTAGTACCTAGAGTACCGTAAAACAGGGATACTTTAGTACAGTTTTAAAATTAAAAGTAAGATGTTTGGCTATGGTGTTGAGATGCGGTGACATTTAGATTTTTTTAAAGTACGGCCACCCCCTTAATGGGATACTTTGACCTGAGATCAGTTTTCTTTATAAATTGTATGTATACAGTTTGTTTGATCAATGAATCCCTGGCTAAACATGAAATTGAAGACTTTACAATTTTTTAAGATAAGAAAAATACTTTTCTCTCAATATTTTGGTATGAAATCGGCTTCCAGAAAGAATACACAAGCAGATTTTATATGGCGTTTTATTTCGTCAATTACATAGGTAGGTACTATTACAATAGCAAATAAATTAATAACAAGAATCGGAAATATTTAATTCAAAATATGAAATAATTTATTTTAATACTTCATTGAGTAGCTCCTGATCGTCACCTGAACTTTCCTTATAGGGAATATCAGCGGAGCACATCGATTGCTCGTCGGAGTCATCGGAATAAGTATCAACGATTCGAGTAGGACTTGGGATTAAAATAGAACTTGCCGATGGCTCGTTCCCACAATTAGGAGTTTCTCTTGGCACCAAAACGGTTTCCGTTGCTGTGTTTTTCAAGGAGATATTTGCTTCCATTTCCTCTAAAGTTATGCCTTTACCAGCAGGAACTCATACCATTTTCCTTTTGCGTACAGGCTTATCGGAAGTGTTACTACGAATTTTGTCGAGCAATTCTAATACAGATTGCGAAACAAGGTTTTGAACTTGTTCCGGATCTTCATTACTCGGCAGACGACTAGTTACTGCCGCTAGGTCAAATGGTGAAATTCAGCATTTTTTGAAACCACTAATTAGGTTAACGGAAACATTACTTGCATTAGATAACTTGTGCTCCAATGTATACAAGAGCTTTGGAAATGCCTCCTTAGTTAAAATCTGGGACTTTTTCTTTTGCTCTGATTTCCACTCATTCAAAATTTTTCCGCAATATTTTTTCAGCGGGGCATAGAATGCGACGTCTAATGGCTGAGCGATATGGATGAAATTTGGAGGAATACAAACTAACGCGATATTATTAGCTTGCGTCAATTCAATAACTCGTGGAGTAAAATGGCTGGATAAATTATCACCGATAACTACAATTTTCGCAGTAAATTTTCGCGTTTCTGGTATGAATTGGTTTTCAAACCAATCAGTGAATATAATGGAATCAAACCACCCACTTGTGCTCCTATTATACCTGGTTTTTGGCGGTCCCCATTCCATCCATGTTTGCCAAAGATGAGTGGATTTGTAAACCACATAAGATGGCAATAGCATTCCTGTAGCTGATCCACAGTACATAACCGATGCAGATGCCTTTGAAAAATCTCGAACTCGCTCTGCGTGTTTTACACCGCGTTTGAAAATGCATTTTTTGACACCAGGATCATCTGCCAAATTTGTCTCGTCGTAGTTAAATATACGCTCAGGAGAAACAGTTGAGTCCCCAGTACCAGTGATCTCCTTCAAGGTTTCTTAGAGATGGCCAAAATAGGTGCAAATTTCTTTCGGTGTTATCGCTGCCTTTGACCGAATAATATTTTGGCAAATTCAGTGTGATAGCTCAATTTTGTACGCCTGGAAAAATCGCCAGGCCCATTCAACACTGGGCAAGTTGTGGTAGCTGAATTATTGAACACGTTTGCCGCTTTTGTCTAGCTACAATTTGAATAGCTGACGAGGATCTCGTGAATCGCAAGGAAATCCCCATTTGGCCATGACTAGCATATGGTCCTACAAAAGCTTTTTCCTCGCCAACTGTGAACACTAAGGGACGGCCAACTTTTCCTGCGTGCTTCCCCTTCAACTTATTAATAAGTGTTCCCTTTGCTATTTTATGTTTATTGGCAGCCTTAACAATTGACAGCAGTCCTATAATATTATCAAAATAGTGAGCTCCCTAAAAAATAGAATAAAATGTAAGGAACCGTTTTCAACGTCACTTATAGCTAATTTCAAATCTTCTTCAGAATACCCATATTTACGTGAACTGGCATTATGAAAGTTTTATCCTCTGTAATATATAAATTACCAATAATAATGTGATTAGATTTTTGACGACTTCCAAGGAATTAGCAGTCAAAGTGGTATACAAAATTGTAACTTTACACAAAATAGTATAAAATTGAAAATTTTTACAAGAAAAATCATAAAACTCAAGCTAAGAATATAAGTTACTTACCTGCACTATATTTGTTGGAATTATTTAGCTTGAAGCACCTGATTTTTATAAAATTTATTACCCAGACTTTCACCAATAAAAAAGTTCTACGATTTGAAAAGCAACCTCCTTAGTTTGCATTCACGGTACAATTGAGCAATATAAAGCAGTTGCACTTTAAAATATTATGAAATAATTTGAATCTGTTTGTATCGCGTTGTTTCGTTTTTTCAAAGAAGAGGAGGCCTTTGAATTTTTATTTTAGCTTACGATCAATGTATCCTTCACTGTACAAAGTATCCCTGTTTTACGGTATAATTAAATCTACACTAAATTCGATACCGAAAACATGAATTGTATTGGACTATTTTAGTACGAATAAAAATGGTCCATTTATCAAAATTATAAGGATGCTGTACATATGAAATGTGCAAATGTATTTGAATTTCATACATTCATATATACCATTTATGCCAACAATGCTTTTGTAATGATTATTTTAGCATGACAACATCCCAACCATAAATCTAAATTTAATGTAAAGCTTTTTTTTCTTTTTTTTTTTTGTAAGTGAATAACGTAATTGAATGGCCTTCACAATTCCCAGGCGTGAATCTATTAAAACATTTATGGGATACCATTAACCGTAAATTTCGAAAAGGAAACTATCTTAAATATTTAAGGAGGAATATTATTTGGTAGTTGACTTTCCGTGCAAAAAAAAATGTAGATGAAATTATTTGCAAGGAAGAATGGCTTACCAACAACTTCCCATTGATGTTTTACGTATGTAATTAAAATTTCAAATTTACACTTAAATGAATGCGCGTATAAATTTGAAATTTTTTAAATATACCAACTGAGAGGGTGGTTCTTCGGACATCTGTATCAAAATCGTCGCTTGATGTTTAATCAATTCATGTTAAACGAAAATGTCTCTAAATCTCGTCATTAAAAAAAAAACAACAAAAAAAAACGTGATTTTCACCTGGTTCTTCCAACTTTATAATAAACCACCTTCATCCGAATGGGACTTCACGATGAATACTTCGCTGATGATGTTTTTCTTTCTTTTAGAAACTATACCCAGTTAATATTCATCCCCTATCCGTTTTAGCCATTCGTTGAACTTTTATTTTTATAAACGGGGGGTTAAAAGCTTTCAAAAGGGGAATCATGTCTGTTGCGCCAAGCTCGCTTTTATAGGATTATTTTGAAAACTTCCTTGAAATTGTCAGATTCTCCTGATTTCCTCCCTTCAGAAAATCCTCCTTATAATCTACCCCATATGAAATTCATCCCTTAATTTAACCGATTGAACCGCGCTGATAAGGGGAATACTGCAGCAGGCGCTCACTATACGACAAAAGTTTGAAAGACACTGGAAGGAAATATGTGTGGTGTATCTTTTTGGCATAGAGCTAGAAAATTGTTGTCGCTGGTCGTCGTCGGTGGTATCGTTTTGGTGTGGTACAGCAGCAGCAGTAGCAGAACCAAAAAGCTACGGCGGCATTTCGATTGCTTTTCATTTTTCAGTGTTGTCTTCAATCCAGTCTTTGGTAGACACTCGTTACGACAAGTCACATTGTAGACGTGCACAGTTCATGCATTTGATATGTAGTTCCGGCTCCGGATATCGCGGCAACCAACTACAAAAATCGGAAGTTTGTGTGCGGATGTAAAATATTTATTTTCGTAATTTTTGAAAAAAAAAATGTTTGTGCCAACATTATACAACCACCTAATGGTATAGAAGTGGTGCCACCCCCTCATCATATGATATAGAAGGGTATTTAGTAATGTGGTTATTATCCACCACTTTGTGCGATATGTGGCAATAGCCTGTGTGCGCGCCGATAGTACAATTTTTGCAAATATATTTTCTCCTTCAGAGTGTTATAGGACGATCCAGACCCACCCTTACATTTCGGGTGGTGCTATTCTTGGAACTTAGAAGAAAGTGTGCATGGGAAAACGTTGCTAAATCCATCGTTCATGTTATCAGAAAAATCAACACAAGGTGTGAGTGCAGATTATGAAATAAGCCGGTGTATTACTGGCTTTCGTATATGAGTTCCTTTTGCTTTACTTTTTTTTTATTCTTTCTTGTTTTGAATACGTTTAGTGGTTTTAATCTGCAGTAATAGAAACGAAACAGGAAGTGAGTTTAAAAATTTTCGTTATTTTTTGCCGGGGGTGGATGGTGTGTGCGAAACGGGATGAAAATCGTATTTTGTATACTTTTTTATGTTTTAATAAAATAGACCAAAGTTTAGGTGGTGAGTTTGATTTAATTTAATAATAAAAATAAGTTGGTATGAGATGCAGATGTACTTAAGTAAAATCTGCTCATTTAACCTTTATCTCAGAAATATAAGTGTCGAAAGTGGGATAAAGAGGAATTAAAATAAAGCAAAAAAAAAAGTATAAAAAAATAAGGCTTATAGTGAGTATACGAGAAATTAGTGCGCCATCTATGTTGGGTTCAGCAAAGTAATACATTGAATGTGCAGAAATTTATCCGATTAGGAAGAATTGTGAATAATAATAATAGTAATAATAGTAATAATTAGTAAAAAAAAAAAAGTTTTCTCTAAATATACAGTGAATTATAAACGTTTTGTAGTGAAAAACAACTCATACATATATACAAATAAATATAACAGTATTATATAGAATTATAATTTTGGAAGCTTCTTTCATCCATATAAATATATAAAAATCATCAAAGCCGAAAAGAAAAATACCCTCAGGATAAAATTAACCGCTGTTCTTTTACTCTTAAATTTTGGATAATCTAAAGGTATGTATATAAACACATCTATCTCATATATACATATATAGTTACTTATTACAAACATAACATAAAAATATATATTCGTCGTCCTATATAGATATTAGGGAAAATTTTATTACATTTGTCGAAATGATGAAATCACGTTCTTATGTATGTTCTTCTACTCTACAAATTTTCTCTCTTTTTGTGATATCTGATTTCTGTTACACCATTCGAATCGCATCGTTGTGTTCTTCTTGTACCGGTAAGGGCGTGACATTAAGGCTATCTAGAGAGTCATTTCAAGCACCTGGAAACAAGAGATATTTCGAATTTAATGAGGTTAAAGGTACTTGAGGCTTTGACTTCTGGAGGCCCCCCCATTTAATGGCTTGTTGAGGTGTTTCCTATTGACATGGTTTTTGGTCAAGGTATATACCATATAACCGCACATAAGACAATATCGAAAAAAAAAATTTATGTTATTACGATTATTCGATACATAACTATAGAAAAGATTATATTAAGGGATGAAATATTTGAAGGGGAAGAGGAATAAGAAGTTCAATAAATTTTTATTGGACAATGTTTTTTTATGGCTGTGAGTGAGATTGATTTTTACGGATTTTTCTTTCATTTAATAGTCATTGGTTAATTGTTGATTTTATTTATGATTTGTCTGGCTTGAGATATTTATTGTGTGTGTAAGTATAACAGTTTTTGCAAAATGATTTGATATAAAAAAATATATTTAATTTTTATATGGTTTTATATAGGGTGACTCAAAAATATATGGCATGATTGCGTAGATGATTTAACGTGGAAAATTGTAAAAAGCTGGTCGAATTTTTTAACAGTCTTAAAATTATAGGGTGACCAAAACGAATATTTTTAATACAGGATTTATGAAAATATCCTTGTACAGCTAACAAAATTTCTTTCTGATTGTGTCATTATTTCTATCTTCGAACCATTTTCTCTTAGTCCACAAATTTTTGAATTCAAGATTTTGAAATTGCCCGAAATACAAAATACCAGGAAAAATTTAAGAAAAATTCAGAGTTAGAGTTTTTGTAGTTTTTAATTGATTTATTATTGTCTCTTTCTTCAATCCGAACTTTTAACGATGTTGTTATAATTCGCGTATGACTTTATCTATTGTCTTCTTGGTCACCCTGTAATTCTAATATAGTTGAGAAATTTTGGTTGCTTTTTAATAATTTTCCTCCTTAACTTTCATGTCCACGGCATGGCACAATTATGCCACTTTTGATTTGTATGCATAATCTTAGCACTTTATAGTTTTTCATTTCTTTTAATATTCTGGAACATCTCTAAAGGGTTCAAAATGAAAACATTGAGCGATAGATGTTAGAAAGAAATAATAAGTCTAAAAAAAATGTTTGCAGTTTTATATCCTTATGATTGTAGGCTCAGAAGAAACGTATATGTATCTATGTAGGTAAAATTATACAGATACTGATTTAGAAAAACAATATCAATATCTCGTGATAGGCATTGTTGCACGATTGCGTGGATAATAATCTGATTTCCACATTTCTTCTACATTTTTTGAACTTAAATGCCGAACGCCAACCGTTATGAATATTCCTAAAAATACTTTAAACTCTTCTTGATTTTGCAGTTTCCAAACTTTGAGTTTTCCAGGATTTTCGAAATACCATTTGGAACATACTGTACTATTTGCTTTTCTATTTGTTTCTTTTATAATTATGTTACAAATTACATAACCGAAAAAGCATTTGAAGTGTCACGTATAGAAAGAGTGTTAGTCAATCTTGCTGGACCAGCTCGTTGTCGTAGGATATTGTGACGTCATGTTTGACACATAGAAGAAGGATTGCGATGTCATATGGTGTGTTGTCTTTAGTGAAAAAAAAGCAAAACCTTGATCAGATTATACTTCAGGACACATCATTATCTTCGTAATTATCATCACTATCCGTATCGTTCTTACCTTCAATTTCACTTTGAAGATTTGTGTCTCTATTAACATATTCAGCATCTGATTCTTCTTCAACGCAAGTTTGTTCAATTATAGATGATAGAATCAGTTCGTCGTCAGAACCTTTTTGTTCGTCGTTATTATTCCGTAATAAATCTTGCGAGCTATTTTCCTCGCCTAACAATTCGTTCAATAAGCTATTAGTTGATTGAAAGACGTCCTATGAACGAAAAAGGAACAACATATTCCTACAAAGAACAAAATAAATGCATGCATTCTAAATCCAATGCGTGGTATTTCTTATTCAGCCATAATTATCATTTTTATACGACAGACACGTGGTCTCACGGACCGCTTTTTAAATTGTCTTAAAAATGAACAACATAAACAAAATATTGAAATTGAAATGGGTCTTATCACCAAATGGGTTCAGTTAACTTGTTTTAAATTTTTAGCTTTTATTTGGTAAACTTTCACATAATACTAATATACCTCAAAAGTTAAAAAAAATTATAATGATTTAAATATAGAGAAATAATGGCAACACAATAATAATAATTTCATTCAATTAGGATCCATTCCACCAGAAAATCACATTAAAAATTGTCGGCTATCAGAAATTCTAAAAAAATTCGAATTCTCAAAATCTGTAACACATCTTTTATTCTTTTCGTGAATTGGCTTGTAATAGGATCGGAATTTCACTAAAAATGTGCATTCGTTATAAACAAAAATACTTACGTAACCACAGACGCGTAGTCCCAAAGATCGCTATTTACACATTTCCACAATAACAACAGAAAAAATCGTACTAGTCGTAGTCGGTAGAGAATTAAAAACTGGGAAACTACTACAAAAACAAGACCTGAATAGCTTACGGCGGGAATGATATAAAAAAAATTGGCTTTTAGCGGTCACTGAGACCACGCGTGTGTGGTTAAGGGTTAACTTTCACACAACCTTTTGAATTATCTTTAAAAATGGCTATGACATAATAATCCCGCATAGAACTAATATAATTAGCAATAATTCTCAGAAATTATTGAAAATTTATAAATAACCAACCAGAGGTTGGCAGAAGTGTGCCATGTCGTGGAGATTTGAAGAATTTTTTTGCCGTGGACATGAAGATTAAGCTACACTGCGACATCACACCCAATGGTTTTGTGTAACTGTTTAAATTTTTTCATCACCCTGTATTTGAAAAAGAAAAATTCTAATCTTCCTCGTAGTTATAGGAGCAATTAAGCTGTGGTCATGCAACAAGGTTAGAAACAATTCTAAGGCTACGATTACGAACTGCGCCAGTACGATCGGGGCTGTAAGTGCGAGCTGAATTGAGCTAGTTTTATTTCTTTATTTATTTATTTAGAACTACATCAAAGATCTGATTACTAAGTTTACAAAAAAAAAAAAATTATTAAAAAAATTAAAAAAAACCAGATTAATTCGAAACGAATCGAACCTGCATATGCCCGCAGTGGACTGAAAATGAAAGAAGAAAAAGGAAGAAGAAGAAGAAGCGTTTCGTGTTAGCCAAAAACCGTACACTCATCGGTACGGCTTTGTTTTCTGCCTGCTGTAGACGCTTGAAAACAGATCAAATTGATCTCCTCTCATATAAACTCAGAATAAATTTTGGGTTGTGAATTATATTTGGCAAAAACTCCTAAATTACACCAAGGAGGAAAAAATAATAAATTTTTTTTCTTCTTTTTTTCTCAATCTTTTTCATTTTTTCATTTCTTTTCTTTATTCTATTTTTCATTTGTTTTTCAAGTCACTCAATTTCGCTATATTGGACCTGTTGATGAGTCACCCCAAACTTGCCACCAAAAATATAATGGGTTGTGTGATATACCGGAGAATCTAAAAAATGCCTTCTTAAACAGGTATAAGTTTACCTCGGTAAAAATATCTAAAGAGTAATCTCTACTTTTATAACAATAATAATAAATGAAAAGTAACTTTACCTCTCTTAATTGACTCTTTGAAAATTGCAATCAAGCTGGTTGTTAAAGAGACGAGACATTGATGGCTCGTTTTCATTAGAAAAAATGCGGAAGATTATGGCATCATCAGAATAGCAAAGTATTCTTGAATTAGTCAAAATCAGAGATATGTCATTAATGAAAATAATAAAAAGGAGTGGTCCGAGATGGCTGCCTTGAGAATGGTTACGCACCTCACCAGCAGCAGAAACACCATCTGGCATTACGCTGTACATTCAAATTGGTTTGAGCTACCATTTCCAAAGTTCAGTTGTTATGTCCTAGGTATACCACGATTACTGCTCACTTTGTAGTTTTGGAATTATAACAACATACCGAACCGACATATGGCACTATCTTTGAGTGGTTCTATTATCCGAAAGCATAATAATTAAGGAAATACCCCTTTCATGAAATTAATGCAAAACGGCAAAATTTAGGTAAATATCATCATCACAATATGTTGAAAGCAGATGAAGAACCTTTTTTTCCAAATACTATAAAATAAGGCCGGATTTAACTATATTTTGTGCAAAATAAGACAATTATACAGAAAATGCAACGGTCCTTACTGCGATTTTACTAGACGAAACGATGACATATCAATAGCAACTATTGATTCTCTAGAGCACCGACGTATTGTCGGATATCAGTTTCTCTTTTCTCGCTACTTCTATGACCATTGCTCTAACGAAATTTCTAGCCGGATCTCTTGTAGAATTCTTCCCATGTGCACCACAGGAGCTGAACCCGAGCTCATCCTCACACCCTTAAAATCAAATTCGGCGGTACCTTGAAATTCCGTGAATTATTCATAAGCAGAACAGTACGAATGTGGAACAGTTTGCTATCATCTGCCCCCCCCCCCACTAAGAGCCACAAACATTCAAGCTTAATACACACAGTCACCTACTTGACTCGACCCAATAATACTCAATTGCCGACCCCTCATTCCTTTCCTGCCAAGGATGTGCTACGGCATCATAGGGTATCCCCTGAGCTTTAGCAACATCATAAAAAAAGAAAAGCGGAAATGCAGTGGAATTGATAAGGAAGTTATAGTTCCATCTAGTTTTTCCACATTAATTTTTGTACGAAAACTTTATTGCACCCCAAAATAGTACTGACGAAAGCACCCACCAGCCTATCTTTCGATTTTTATCTCGTACCCGCACCATTTACTATAAAAGCATTCTAATTCCTAGCGCTAGCTGGCGCTAGTATTACTAGCGGGGTGCGTAAGCGCAGCCTAACTCAAAAATTTTAACATTATTATTGATTTCTGAATTGACTTCGGTGTGAAGAAAAATTTTTCGTAACTCTGAGATGTTGTTTAGGAATTAACGAAATATATTTTTTGTTACCGACGACATTTGAGCCTTTATTTTATGTATTTATTATGTTGTACTCAATCATTTCCTTGTTCCCTTATCCGTAAAACTTTCCTTTTTTGCGGAGAATTCACTGGTCCACAGTTTGGTGATCCCGAAATTATCCATTCACTCAGAGATTTTCAACTTTTATGTCTTTAATTGCCAGTCCTCTCCATCCCACTGGAAAATAGCGTATCACTGATCACTGATAAGAATTGAACCTTCATACTTTATATTTTTCTACTTTTGTGTACTACTAACTAGTACCAATAAGCTAGATTTTTCACGAACGTTTATTTTATTTATTTATTTTTTTTATGGAAAATCCTCGTTTCCACAACTTGACATTTGTGATTTGCCATTAGATGCAAAACTTTTATTCGTATAATTGAGAAGGATGTGAATATTCTGCAAAATACACGTCCTTTCTAGTTACTCCGATCTAACACGTCTAAAAGGTGCATCGACATATAACACACTTTGGCAAACAAATTTTTGAAATAATTGACAAACAATTTATAAGCAGTTGACAAATGTTTGATAAATATTTGTCATATGTTTGTCATATGTTTTGTCCAACATCTAATAGGATATTTGTGTGAAAAATATTTTTCAAATGTTCAGTTTCAATTATGTATTCTCCGAGTGAAGTAACGTGCATTGCAACATTTTTCGTCGTATTTTCCGCAACGGTTGCGGAAAATTTTCGAAAAAGAGATTGTGGAACAGAAAATTTTTTGACAGAAAATTTGTTGTTATCAGTACAGTGGTCGTGATTTATTGATTGATAAAGTACGATTTTTCCGGTTTGCGAAACTTCGCGTGAATAAGTCTATTAATTTTATTATATTTATCATGAATCATGATTAATACTTAAATATTAAACAATTTGCAAGCTTTAACAAATATTTATTGTTTTCCATTTCATTTGGAATAAATTTGAACTTTTTTAAAAATCTATAATTATAAAATTTGCGACCCTACCTATCAAACATTTCACAATAGCTTAAAAAAATTTGACAAAAGTTTGAAAAATGTTTCATAAAAATTTGACAAATGTTTGCCAAATGTTTGTCAAAAATTTTGGGAATATTTGTTATGTGAAGATGCGCTTTAAAACTGCATTTTTTTATGAGGGCAATTTCCTTGTTCCAAAATCAGATTTTGATCAAAATTTATTTGTATGTACATCGATATTGATATTACGCATTTTTAGTCGAATTCGGCCCGACAGATGTATCAAGCATCAAGTTTGTATGAAGTCGAGGATATGCAGAGTAATGTCATTGCTACGTTTCATGCCAAAGATTTGAGCCAGTCACATTAAGAAACCATATAGGACGGGGTGAGCATACTGCCATAGTTGTCTCTACTTGTAGTAAAAGGCGACTAAAAGGGTTTGCCTCTGAGCCTATACCGACATATTTTGGGCGAGACACCTACATGATTATGCAGTATCATGTAGTAGGGATGATGGCGTGGTGGATGAATCTATTAGTAGGATTAACGGCAGCTTCCACAATCCCCAAAGAGGATATGCTAACTATCCGACGGTATATTTTTCTGGTATTCGTCACCTATATACTTGATGAGTGTATATGAGTTTGTTTTGTCCGTTTCTAACTCTAAATTCTTCTGGGTTATCTTTCAATGGATGTTTTACTCTACTGTCTTTTCATCCTTCTCTTTCCCGTCGAGATTTTGTCACTGCAGTATTAACTTCCAACCTGTAGAACGGTGGATTCAGATTTCTATTGACAAGCTCCATTTTATAATGAGTGCCCTGCAAATGAGACAGAGGTACCCAAACCCAACCAAAGCAAATTTTTCCTGCCCACGGTGATGCCCAAGGGTGGTGTATTGTAAACGTATCATGTTGTTTTTATTACAAAACAATAATAGTAATGAGGGATAGGTTATCAGTAATATCCGTCGATTGCCTTGTGTTCTCGGTATCTTCATTCATTTGCGAGGAGTTCAGCTTTCTGCCTTCTCTTCCTGACTGGAAATTGTGTGGTACAATCATCGGCTCATCTTTAGAGTGTTGAATCATGATAAGGACATCTCAAGTGCCGAAATTCGTCGAAGGGGGGGGGGGGGGGGAATTGAGAGGACCAGTGGGTTCGACATATTATCTCATAAAAATTAGCCTTTGTAGTGTCGGGCTTAATTGTTATATATTTCTACAAATCCATAAAAAGGTGAAACGAAATTTTTCTCTTCATTGGTTCCATTCACGATGATCGCAATTTGGTAATTTGGCAATTTCTTAGGATGTTTTTAGTTAATCTAGCACTGTTTTGAAGTCCTAAAAATATACTACTTTTATAGCGAATTAGTTGGATTTACACTTCATCCACATCCAAGGTTTTGATACTCACTCTATGTCAAACCAAACATTTTGCTAGACTACATAGCGGAAGACTCCTCAGATTTTCTATCCACATATATTTTACACGTTGTCTTCGAATCTAGCTAGATACCAAGATAGCTATAGATAGCTTATGTCCAAATAGCCTTGGATGATTAATGTTGTGTGGTAAAGGTTAAATACTTGAAAATCCTAAACCTAAACTGCATCAAACAAAATTCAGGTTCGATCCGGTAAAAGCAAGTAGACACCTTTCATACCTGCTTTACATTAGGATCCTCTATAGTTGTAACGGTAGAGAGGAGGTTGTGCCCCGTTCATCTTCACCATCTTCACCATCTCACAATCATATAATTAGTATAATATAATCCCAATCTCCTGGAAACCAGTTAGTCCCATAGATTGTGTGGCGTTGTGACTTAAAGAAAGGACCAAAAATAAAAAAAATAAAAAAAAAATACATGAGTAAATTTTAGAAGTAAATAATTGCATACGCCTATTCCAACTTAATTACAGTTAAATCACTGCCACTGGCTATAATTCAATCCCTCACATATCCAGATAATATATCAAGTTAATTACTCCTTGCATTCTGCATAATTTAGTGAACATATTTACTTAACTTCTGCCTAACTACGTAACATCAATTGCCTGCTGTTTAAGGCAGAAAGCTCTCATTATCCATCTGGGTGGAAAAATTTTATTTGGTCTGAGTATCGCCCAATTATATCTTACCTGAATATTTCGGAAAAGTTTTCGAGAAAATTATTTATGCAAGAGCATGTATGGATCAGATCACGTGAGTACTTTCTTAGCGTCTTGGAAATGTAGGTGTCATAAAATTTATTGGACCCTTAGTCTTGGCTCGCTTGGCTCTAAGTGGACTTATACCGAATTTATTTTATTGGTGAATAAAAAATTTGCAGGAAATTCAATGAATGTCGCAGATTTACAGAGGGGCAGGCATATTCAGAGTTTCTTTTAATTTTCGAAAAAAAAGTATGATTTAAATATTTTAGATAAGAAGAATTTTGTTTTTTTTTTCTTTAATTTTTTACTAGCTATAGAGTTAGTTGTTCAATAACAAAAATCGTATTTCATTACATCATCTGGCTCCACAAAAATTGATTGTGAAATTTTTTCAATTTTGTAGAAGAAAAGTCAGTTCGAAATTCGAATTCGAAAATAAAATATGTAATATTGTTGGAAATTAATTTTTGTGAGAAAAGATGTAATTTTTGTGAGTTTTGGAAGTTTTGTGAGGGGATACAAAGGTGCGCCTTTTTTTCTAAATTTCCTTTTTGACTGCAGGATTCTGATGAATATAATATTTGAGATATAGATCTCTATCTATTTCGAAAACACGCAATATGAAATTGAACTTTAAAATTTGCGATGTTCAGTTATTCACCCACCACTTTTTGATATTACTTAGTTACGTTATTATTGCTGGTCTAGAAGATTATTTTAAAAAAATTTAAAGATCATTGGCGGCGTTATATATTATCGAGATTAAAAAATTAAAAAAAAACAGTATTTTCGAAAAATGCGGTAAAAGGGGAAATATGTTTTTTTTTGTGGCTCTAAATTCTGCATTTTATTATCAGAGAATAGGAAAATTTTGGGCTTAAATCAAATTTACTATTGTGATACATAAATTGGTTTTGACGAATTTTTTCAAAATTCGAAAATTCTTCGAATAATTTTGTTTTAAGTGGAAAGTCGTAATGAGTTTTTTACTCTTTCGAGACACATACAAAATACGAGTCTACAGGCTATCCTCAACCAACTGGATATGACCAGAGGATATTAAAAAAAAAGTACCGAGGTACTGTCAGTGTTTGGCCCAAAGCCGAAGACCAAATATTCCATAAAATTTTTTTTGGAAGTATGGGTACTGTGGGTAAAGTGTTTCGATCAACAGTAATAGGGCGATCTCATCAGGACGGCAATGAACCGTGAAACTGCCAATAATTTTATTTTAAATTAAGGAATTCTTCATATGCATTTTTATGTATCTTTTGCCTTTTTAGTTCTTTTTGTTCAGGAAGGGAAGGGGCGGGGGGCGTAGTTTTGGAAGAATGTAATACATTTTTAGGATGTCAAATTATTGATCTCTTTAAATATTAACGATTGGTATAGGTATTGATAGATATAACCGAGGTTATTGGCTCGATTTTACATTTTTTAGAGAATTTTCATAATTATTCAACACAATGCTGCTATTTGTTTCCATTCAAAAAAAATTTACTACTCTTCTGAACTCTGTACATGAACCACCATGTATGAATACCAATAGAAATTTGCTTATTGAAATCCAATCTCTGTAGACAATGTCGGGTCTATTTAAATTTGAAAATTGAAATTGAAAAAATTTCTTTTCATACTGAAAATGTTCTTATAAAGGTTGTTCCTGTTATTCGGATCGTTATACTCCCAGAATTTGTTAATTTGAGACCAGAATAATGAAATGTTATTTAAATGTAAAAATAACATCTCCTCGGTAAAAAAAAGTCGAATAAAGTTAAAAGTTATTCTCTGGAAAATACGTTGTCCGTGAATTACAAAACTTTTCCACTTATCACTCGTTCGTGTGTCTTCTTTATTTATAAATACACATAGGCATATTCATTTACATATTCTAAGTAAGCTTTTCAGAGCCTTAGTTAGGAGAAAAAAGAATTTTAAGAACTTTTATTTTTTAACGATTCTAAATCAAATTTATAAATACAAGAAGAAAAAACAACCGCCTCGTCTGGGGTTTGAAACCGGGACCTTCCGCTTGCCGGGGGAGTGCTCTTACCACTGAGCTAACGAGACAGATGATTTTCCCTCTTACATTTATCAAATTTGTAACTAGCGTACTAAGCCACGTTAGTTTAGTTAGCTTCAAAATAAGTTATGTTGAAAAAGTTATACGGGCATGCATTGACAAATTGTTTAAAAAGAGTTTCGTTACGGGGTTAAAATATAGTTTCGTCAAACATTCACCGTTCACAATTTTGTTGATGAAAGTGTGACAAAATCAACGATTTATGATACTTATTCTGAGGAGCACAAAGAGAACATTTTATACAACACTCTTTAAGGAAAAGCGGTTCTGGACGTGTTGCTAAGATTTTTATCCTTTCAAAAATAAGGAAAAATGATTCTGACTAGAATGACCACATTTCCATCCGGGCTGTAGCTAGAAAGTCAACGTTAACAATAGCTGGGTTCATCAAATAATATTCAAATGTGTAATAAAATAAGTAAAAAACGAGTTTTCGAACAAAACTGAGGCCAAGCCGCATGAAAAAGTAGAAAATAAACTTTTCTTCGCACACAGAGGTGGACTCAGATTTTTTGATTGGGACATTTCTCTTGACTATTATTTCTCTTCATGAATCAAATCACTTGTTACCTCTGTTCGATCATACTGAAATATATTGGTGATTGTCAGCGAATAAAATCTGAGTCCACCTCTGTGTGTGAAGAAAAGTTTATTTTCTACTTTTTCATGCGGCTTGGCCTCAGTTTTGTTTGAAAACTTCTTTTTTTACTTATTTTATTTTCTGCCTTTTTGACGTTAACTAAATTGTTATTACGTGCTGCATGGAGATATTTTAAAACAATTTTTAAGTCATGTATGGTGCCGATCCGAAAACAAAAATTTTTCGAGTATCAAATCGTTAATGTACTGCAACGGTTTTCTGCAATTCAAATTATGTTTTAAACAGCGCTTTTTAGCTGTATTCCAAGTTGATTCCATATAACATGAATTTTCCCGATTTTCCATGTTTTCCACAGACTTTTCCTATTACTATGATTTTTTTTTAAAAATTTACATGAATTTTCCTCGATTTTGCATGCAAGTTTTTATGATTGTTGTAGAGAAAGTATTGATGCCAGTAGTACGGAAAAAATGAATCTGCATAGCATAGAAAAGTCCGAAAATTCCGGAAATTTTCGGAAAATTTTTGAGAAAATTTGGAAAATTCTGCATTTTTCCTGAACCAGATTTATCACTAATCATATCAATGAAAATTTGTCCGATGATTTTCCCGCTATTCCGGGTTTTGCACGGAGTTTTCCATAAAAAAAAACTCTATGCAACTCATTTCGCTCTACAACTTTGTCTTAGGTTGCAAAACGCTCAAACGCTTCCTTGGTCTGAAAAACTCCGGAACAGTGTTTTATATGAAGTTTTCAAGTTTTCACCATTGTCGGAGAGAAAGTAACGATGCCAATTGATAGGGAACTTGCTCCTGCATAATTTATAAAACTTTTTTACCTGAAAATTTTCCGGAAAAGTCGGAAAATTCCGGAAATTTTTTTTGGGAAAAATGGGAAAACTCTGCATTTTTCCTGAAACGAATTTATCACTAATCAGATTTGTTCCAAATTTTCAAATGATTTTTCCCGATTTTCTGGGTTTTTGATGGAAATTGCCGGTTCAAATTTTGATGGATTCAATTGTCACGCGACATGAACCTTTGTGCCAAATTTCAGCTCGCTGTGATGACGAAAAGTGGGTCTACGAGAGTGTCGAATATAGTAAAAAAGAAATATATAAATAAATAGACAGGCAAATTCGTGTACGAGTTCAAGGGAATGGCCTCAAAAAAAAAAAAAAAAGAATTTTGTCATGAGTCTATGAGTCTGATCTCAACACTCTTAATGTACACATCGAGAGTAAAAAAAAAACACCAAAACATAAGTAAAAAATTTAATAAGCAAATCAGCGTTAAACAACCACAAAAAGGAAATCATATTCAGAGACACCATCATTTTAGGTCTGTTGTAAACGGGCTGGCAACCTGATGCTGAAAGCCAAAAGACTACATACTTTCAAGACATCATCGTTTCCTGCGTCTAGCAATCTGGTTGAATCCATTCTACAGATTCAGATTTTCATGCCTTCATTTTCCTGCGCTAATCAATTCTGTTATCTTCGTACAATAGTTACCATTTCCAGCAATTAAAGCGTACTAGCTACTTCCTATTGAGGACCTAAACTACGGTATACCCGGCAACACTCAAACTATGTAATATCCGTGTAATTTGTCGGATTGAAATTTTGCGAGAAAATCAACATCAGGAATAACGCAAAAGTTATGCAAAATTATAATTTAGAAGATTTTGGGGTGATTATGGATGAATTTTATGGAGTTAATTCCAGAAGATATGTGATGCTCCACATGGCCGTATATATAGATCACGAATGGGAGGGGTTTAGGCCAGTAATTAATACCCTCTAGAAACAAAAGAATATTTCAGAATTAATATAATCTCAATAATTGGAATTTAATATATTAATTTAATATATTAATTTATTAAGAATTCAATTTATTCTGACATTTCAATTGAATGGAAAAATTCGAACCATCTATCAACGGAGGAAGTACTTCATTCATATCAATTTTAACATTTCGATTTTATTGGCGGGGCCAAAAAAGCAATTTAAGAAAATTAATAAGATAGCAAATTTATTTTTTAGGGCATTTTACATAGGTATGACTACGTAATTATCTAAAATGCCCTAAAAAGTAAACAAATAATTTTTAAAGCTATTTAAATAAAGTCATGGAAAATTGTAGTTATTTTAATAAAAATTTGTGTTTTAAGGACGGAAAACAAATTAAACTTAGAATTAATAGTCCCTTTAAAGTGTGAACAAAATTTATAATACCACTGCGATTAAGCTACGATGTATCAAAGTAAGGTACCCTGGTAGACAAATCGCGAAGAGCTCATCAATGAGTTTCTCATGAGTAATGAGATTAACGTCCTGACGAAATTTATTTTTTATTTTATTCACAGGTAGTGTGCATGAGATATTGCAGCTCTTTCACTTATTTAGAAATGAATACTTTGCTTCTCTTTTGTGCATTTTACAATATTTTGTGAACACTTCGATGAGTACATAATGAGAGTCACAATGAGCTTATTGTAACGAGCATGTCAATGAGTGTCATGATGAGTTCATAAATGAGATTTTGATTTTAAGATTGATTTAATATATTTTTCCAAAATCAAACTCCGACTGCAAACCAAACTCTAAGACGCTGAGCCGTAAGGATTTGGGCAAATTTAATTTAAAATCCGATAAATCACAAAAATCAATTCAAATTTATCTAGTAGAAAGTCATCTAACATGGTGATGACAAAAATAAATATTTATTTATTGTTGGTTTAGTATAGGAAGCAGTTTCACGATATTCAATTAGCTTTTAGATGAGTTTTAATGAACGCTCATCGGAAGGCTCATCGGGATTTAATTTTCTCTATGTTTCTTCATGAATTGCAAACACCTTGATGTTCTTCAGCCAAATTAGTATTGGTTCACATAATCACCGCCACTTGCGGGATGACTCTGGTAGCCCAATCATCATGAGCGCAATGATGAGTTCATGATGATTGGGTGGATGAATGTAATGCTGAATTTTCTTTTACCTCCGGGACTAAACTCACTTTTATCCTTCGCATTTATATAATGAGCAATTCAATGAGTTCCCTTGGGAATAAATCAAATCACTCAACGCTGAGCATAATCATGATTCTCATTGGTGAGTAAATTGGTTACTTTACTGTTTACTTTTACTGTTTTTTCTAAAGAGGAATACACTATCCATAAAAATATGAAAAATTACATACCAATGATAAAAAAATGTTTAAACTTAACTGGAAGTGGACGACTTCAATTACACTTCACTTTAAATCATATTTCACCTTCGCTTCTCACAAATGAAAGAAGAAAAAAGATAAAATTCACTCCTCACTTCGAAGGGGTATAGCAAAATATAAAGCAAATTTTTGGCGCAACACCATTTATCTCCCTTTTACTCGTACATTAAACCTACATATCAGTATCCATACCAATTTATTGATGAGCTGACAGATGAGTTGGCAAAGAACCTTATCGAGGCGCTCAGTAAAATAGTTAGCTGTTGTACGTCCACATAATGTTCACTCACATTGTCGTACTTGACTATGCAGTTGTGTTAGTGAATATAAGAGCCCCCGCCCGGATCGGTTCTAAAATTTTGTAAACTGATAAGTGTCGTCTACCAGGGAAGAGACAAGGTAAAACTATTAGCAATTTCTACCAGGGTACCATCTACTGATGTGTATATACATACTCGACTGCTTATTTTCTTTCCCTATTTAGCAAATGTTTTTCCTAAAGTTGCTTTATCTGAAAGGGCCACGGAGAAAAGATATAAAACGACAAAACCAATTGTTGTGTGAACCGATACATTATAAAGAATTGAGGGTAAAAATTAGGCTTATCAGATTAAGGAAAGTGTAGGCTACACCGATGGAGGGGTTTGAACTCCCTAAACCCACCCCATATATACGGCCTTTGCTCCATGACATTTAACAGTGATTTTTACTTCCAAGTTTTACAGCGTATCAGTGCCAATTTTTCGAGTGTAACTCCAGGGTAGTTTTGATGTACACTTTTTCCAGCAGTGCATATCAATGGAACAATTTCAGTGTACCACTACAAGAAAAGTGTAACACCTCTGCTGAAATACATGATCAATTGAAAATCATATAAGAAGGATAATTTAGTTAAATACGTCCATTAAGCCCCAATACTATGCTACTACTTCCAATAAATCAAAATAGTATATTGGCATCAGAAATTTATAAAACCATTCTCAAAGCAATGAAAAGCGCACACACATACCACCAAAAACATCAGGCTCAAATTAAAAACTCATTCAATCGAGTAAATTTCCAAAAAAAAAAAAAAAAATCCCGAAAAGCAAAACATTGGACCCTTTTACCGGGAAAAATGTTGCTTGTGATAAAAATCAAACACTATTGAATCCTGCCTGCATAATTGCTCCTCACCAAACTCATTTGCCATTCCATTTGCAGTGAGTACCTACCTACATATATATACTGATGATTCCTTAAAAATCCTTTACTTCCCGAGGTTCCGAGATCTAAAGAAAGGAGATATTGGATGGGAAGCCCCAATTGAAAGGAGTATAAACCCAAAGAAATGAAGTCTTGTGTAAAATGAAATTAAGCCCCATAGCAATTTCACCACGTCTAAAACCCTTTCACAGTGTTATTTTGATACTACAATAAATGGCGGTTGAGGCGATGAGTTTGACCCTGTCCCCACCACTCTCCCCTATGGATATAGTATCAGTATACAGAATCTCCTCTTTCTCTTGAATACATGTATATCCTCCGTATTCAACCACAATGTAATAGTGGTGATTTCCAAAGAATGATCTCATTAAAGTTAATTCCTTCACTTTAGGATCGAGGTCACTTTGTTGATTAGTTTTGAGGGTGGGATATGCCGGTATGGAATGATGCCAGGAATTACATGAATTTTTGAATATGGGTATAAATGGATTTTCTGCTGGTATTAATATTACATAGAATATATTTGGCTGGGATTTGTGCGGAAGTTTTAAAGGTTTTAAATTTGAATTGTGATTTATTTTTTTTGTATATGAGGAAAGTATATAAAGTGTATCCGTTGAATGGAATAGAAATTGATGTATCTTCAATAAGATGAAACTTCCTTGAGTAGCTAACAGCAGATCTGCTTGGAGCAGAAACCTGTGGCTGCTGTGATATCTGCTAGGCGGAAGAAATGGACTACTTGACGCAGAAAACTGATGGCTTTAACATCTGGATACCAGTCACTTAATTACTCGATAAGCAGCCGGGTGAGGCTTGATCATTTTCCGGACCTGAAGAGACTTGCAAGCCCCCAGTATTCTTAATGGCGACTTGATGCTGTCGAAACGTCGATCTGTGGACGAGTGCACCTCTTCAGTGCAAACTGTCCCTAACAAACGAGTGCTATTTGTGAAAGAGACACGAGTCCTTAACCAAATCTATCCTATTTCGCATTGACGGCCGTAAAAAGATCAGGTACTATGCCAGTTCGTTTATGTCGGGCCCAAAAATTCCATAAAGTCTGAAAATAATTTTAGATTTATGCTGTCCTAATAAAAGCCCGGCTGGATGGCTAGTATTAGCTGAATTGAGAAAAGGTTGCACCAAAGAAACGGTCTAGCTCAACCTTGAAGAGATTTCGGGTGTCCCAACGATAGCCAGACTGAATGGTTAGTATCAGTTGAATTGGAGAAAATTTGCTGTTGCCAAATGTCACCAAATCAAAGGCTGAGTCAAATCATGAATCAGTACCGTGTATATAGGTCACGCTAACGTCCACCAATTTTATCGATCATCCTGCTGGAAATGATTGATATAGGGATGGGTTTCTGAGAAGGAACGCAAAAAATAATACATCCTCTAAGTCCTTTGACTGATTGCTCGCTTTTGCTGTCGTGAAAAGTAAAATTCTTTGTTGATAACTTTTAGATTCACAAGATGATACCAGACTGTTAACAATTTTTGTTATACAGAGTTTTAACAAAAAGAAAAGCCTACCTAGCTACACCTTTCTACCTTTAACAAAGTATTTTTGGACTCAAATTTCGAAATGATTTGTGCTTGGTTTACAAAGTGGCTGGTCAAGAGATCGGAAATGTACGAGCTGGTACTGACGCATCGCTACAGGAATATCTACATATAGGAACGAAACAAGGGGCCTCATATCGACTATGGTTTTATTTTTTTAAGGGTTACCGGTTTCAAGTAAGCAACCGGGTGCTCAGTAATATAAATCTCGATGTAGAGTTGACCAAAAAATTGTATGGGAAACAGGTGAAACAGTAAAATTCAAAGAATAACTACCTATCTTTTTTTTTAAAACTTTTATTGTCTATTATTATATTTATGTAATCTCTTAAAACGAGTTTATTTAATATTTTTTGTGGCGTTGCTGATTTTTAAAACTTTCATGGATAATTGCTTAGTTTATATGAAGATTTCTGAAAGAGCCACCTGCTATATCTCCGGTTGTAAACAAGATAGAATCGTGCCGTAAGAAGTTCGTAAATTTTTCCATAAAACTGGAATATTATATTTACCTACTATCATTGGTTTTAGATCTCCTCCTCTCTTTTCCATCAGTGAATAGAATTGAGCTGTCAAAGTATAATTTTTTTAATTTTAGTTTTCTTTTTTTCGAATATTAGGGGGATTGAGTTTTACTCTTTCGAGACCCATATGAAGTCTAGAGACAGTTTTTCAACCTACCAATTTTCCTTAAAATGATTCCTAGCGAGAATTTTAAAAAGATCTTTATATGATCTATCATCAACATTTGGGCATCTGAGTTCACTGTAGTGTAGAAAGCAGGCAGTTCAGGGTTTCATTGCTATCCTGACGAAATCGCCTTGTACTGTTGCTCGAAACACACAGTATATTCTCAAATTTTTTCATGTTTTTTTTTTCCTTGTATTGTTAAAAAATACGTAAAAATAAATATTTTACAGAAATGAAAAGTGCAGATTGTTTTCTTAAAATTTGTTGATAGCAGTTTACACCTACTACTTAAGTAAGGCGTCGTTTTAAAGCATTATGAGGTCTAATTCAAATAAAGGCAAACGTCCTGTTATGAAAAGTCTTACAATAGCTAGAGCGGTGCAGAATGGACATAAAAGCATTTTATGTACGAAGCAAATACTAAAAAAATCAAACATTGTTATTTTGGCATTTCATTCCTATTTGCTGGTGATCCAATTATCAAAATAATATAGGTGAGAGAATCTGATTAAATGCCTTTCTGATAGGATCTGGTAGTACAGACTAAATAGTTCAGATATATTAGCTTATTTTAACAAAACATACAAAAGAACAATATTCGCAGTGCCACCAAGCGGAAACGATCAGTATTTTCGTAGCTTTGGCACGTTGGTAATGTAATTGGGAGCTCGACAAATAAAAGGATTATTTTTTAGCAGTCTTTTCATCAAACAATGATAGTTTGGTGTGGTTTATTGGCAGGGCGAAATTTTAGTCCTTATTTCTTTTTGTGAATGAATTGCGATATCGTACGATTTTGACGAACTAAGCTTTTCGCCTGAAGTTGATATGGATATGGTTAAAGATAAGACGTTTCTATGGTGGTTAAAGATAAGACGTTCCTATTGTGTTTGATCAAAAGTACAAAAGCCCAAAAATGTAACTTGGGCTCTACCTAGTTTGGAATTTTGAAAACTCTCCCATGGAGTTATCCATTTTGAACCTATCGTTTTAATCATTTTGAAGCGAGGTGCAGTTATGTAGTTAGTGCAGAACAATAGAAACATTTTAATAGGTGTGTGTGTGAATATTATTCTTCCCTTTTCTAAGAGATGTCGTTTTTGGTCTTGCTTACGTACTAATAAATATGGTAACTCTTGTATTCGTTAGGAAATTATGTCAGCTATCAAACGCACTGCGTGAAATTTGGTTGAAGTGTAAGCAGGAAAAGTTTTACCTCCTTGAAAATGTCGGTTTTCGTTACAAGTAAACATCATTTGCGGGAAGTGTTATTACACTATTTTATTGCAAAAAAAAGTGCATGGGAAACTCATCAATTGCTTGTGGAGATTTACGATGAGAATGCTCCATATAATACAAAGTGTAAGAATTTTGGTACTCAGGACAAAAGAACATGAGAACCCAAAAAAAAAATGGAAGATTCGGAATTGGAAGGAGTATTGGCTGAGGATTCTTGCTAAACTCAATCAGAATTTGCTACTGAATTAAATGTGTTGAACGATCAACTGTTCTAAAGCGTTTAAAAGCAATGAGAATGGCTCAAAAAGTAATTGGTAACTGGGTTTCATATGAATTCAAAATCATTTAATGGTTAAAATTTTCTAAGATATTACAATCTTTTGGTTTTACAAAACTTATTTGGTACATTACAAAGGCAAATACTAAATTAATATTAATAATAAACTAGCAAGAAAAAAAGCTAAAGCTAAAGCTACAAAGCATAATGGCAAAAGAAAAAAGAAATAAAAAATTATAAGAAATAAACAAGCCAAAACTAGAAAATTATAATAAGGAATAAAATAGAAATTAAAACCAGAAAAAAATGAAAATTAAAATGAGCAATACCTGCAACTAGTAGCAGTACAGGGAGGGAAAGAGCATACAAGTCCAGGAGACATAAGTGATGGAAGAGAAAAGTAATAGTTATAATAAAAATGAAAAATAAGTGCAGTATATAGTTATATCGGAGTGTAAACACAATGTCAGTCCGCCTGACCATCATCCGAGGCCAGAGTCAGCAGTTCTCTGAATGAACTGGTCGAGCTCGTGCGCTGCAAAGCCACTGGAAGACTGTTCCAAAGACGAGCAATGTGAACAAGGTGAGAGCGTTCCAAAATTCGATGTTGTTAACGGGGAACCAGCAGCATTAGGTGCCTGTCAGTGTTCAAAATGCTGATGTCCTAAAATAGATAGCTGGGACGCCTAGTGTAGATGATCTTGTGCAGAAGAAGCGAAATTATCTGTTTCAGATAAGTATCTAGAGACATACCTAGCAGAGAATTACGAAAGAGAGAAACGTGATCGTATATCCTCAATCCATGAATGAAACGGGTGCAGTCATTGACAGCGACATTCAGCTTCCTCCTACAGATCGAATCCAAGTGAGGGAAGACAATGCTTCCATTTGTGAAATATAGCAAGGGAAGAGTCTGTACCAGGTTGGAACGAAGAGCAGGAGAGAGAATCATCGCAGACAACCACAACCTTCGAAGTCTCCCATAATTTTACCTAATGTAAGTCATAGAAGAGTTGAGGATAATTCCTAAATTTCGAGCAACGGTAACGTGAGGTAAAGTTATGCTATTCAGAGTTACAGTTAGAAAATGTGGGACATCAAGCGTCTTGCAATTTAAAATTATGTAAGTTGATTTGTTGGAATTTAGAAGTAAGTCATGCTTCTTGTACCACTCAGAGATTCTCCTCAAGTTTGAGTTGATTCTCTCGACACAATCCTCAATAAGATCAGCCGGCCTATCCAAATATATCTGAGCGTCATCCGCATACAAGTGTATCTTTGAGTCTTGTATTACATTTGGCAGCACATTTATGTATATACTGAACAAGAAAGGGTTCAATATTGAACCCTGAGGTATCCCACAAGTGAGAGGAAGCTTCTCGTAAGTAAATCTTTGACTTTGACTTGTTGAGATCGTCTAGTAATACAGCTTCTGATAAGTACCACCGAGGATGTGGAAAACCTGAACTTATCTAAAACGACGACGCTGTCGAATGCTTTAGAAAAATCCAGGAGTGTCAGGAGTATTAGGTGAGTCTTATCGAGAGCTCTATGAATGTCGGAAGTTACCTTCATGAATTGAAAGAACGTCGAAAAAAAATCTGTGAAATTCTACTTCAAGGATAGCTAAGAAGAGGATTTTTGCATCGAATAGAAACAGGAGATGAAAAATGGATATATTATGAGAAACCTAAACGTCAAAAATCCCATTACAGCGAAAGAAAAATTTCCACTGTGCCAAGGTTATGCTCTGCATTTGTTGGGATCTAAGAGGTATTGTATATTATCAGTTGCTTGAACCCTCTCAAACTTTTAATGGAAACATTTACCGACTACAACTAATGCGTTTGAAGCGACCTAAAGAAGAAACACGACCAGAATGGGTGAATAGGCACAGTAAATTAATTCTTCAACATGTCAATGCCACCAATCCTGTTATGTTTTTAAATGAAACGAAGTTCGGGATGACCTAATACAAACTATCGATTGTTATGAAACCATCGCTTGCTTAAGACTGAATCTTTATTTTTCATTCTAACATACAAAAGTTCTTAAGTTTAGCTTATAGGCGAACTAAAGATAATTAGCAACTTTGTGGACATGAAATGAAATTGGGGTTGGAAAATCTCATAACAGCGAATGCCAACTGGATTCTAACAATTTAAATAGATGCTTTGTTATAAATCCCAGTTCTACTTTTTCAAGCACTCCACCATCAGCAGCAGCTGCGGTACCTTCCGCTAGTGTGGAAGATGGTACAGTTGTATTCAACTTGAGATGTGTCGCCTATGATTTGGTGCTAAAGGCTGCATGCTCGATCCGTTCTAATGTTACGGGTATGGATGAGATCCCACCACACTTTCTCAAAGGTATTCTGCCTCATATACTCCCCTATGTTACTCATATATTTAACACTTGTATTACTACCACCACCGTCCAGAGACGGGTATCTGTGGGAATCAGCCTTAGTAGTCCCCGTTCCTAAAAATGGGAATGTTCTGTCTTCTGAGGATTTTCGCCCAATAAGCCTCCTCTCATTCACTTCCAAAATATTTGAAAAGCTTGTGAACTGGCAAATGATGAACTAGGTAGCTACTGAAAATCTTCCCTTGGCAATTCGGCTTTCGGGAAAATTATATTTGCACTACAGCTCTCCTCCTCAAAGTTACTGGTGATATAAGAATTGCTATGGACTCCGACTTGGTTTCCATTTTAGTGCTTTCTGATTTCTCCAAGGCCTTTGATTCGGTTAATCATGCAAAATTATGTTATAATCTTCGAAATACTTTCAAGTTTTCCTTACTGAGTACTAAATTCATCTGCAGTTATCTATCAAATCGAGATCAAACGATCCGAGTGAATTGGCTTCTTTCTAGCCCGATCAGGGTTAGGTGTGGGGTACCACAAGGATCTGAATTTGATTTTGTACGCAGATGATGTTCAGTTATACCTGTCGCGATCCGTTGGCCTACTAGAGGATAGTATTTAAATAGTTAATGAAGATCTGGAAACCGTCTCATCATGAGCACTTTTGAATGGCCTGGTTCTTAATCCGGTGAAATCTCAGTCTGTTATTATTTAGAATGAACACTCGCGAATTCTCGCTATTATTCTTAATAATATGATTATCCCATACTCTGATATCATTGAAAATTTGGGCTTATCTATGAATAAAGCACGCACTTGGGATGAGCATGTGGGTAAAATGTATGGCGGCTTACGTAGCCTGTATCCATCTGGTTCATTCGCGCCACAAGAGGTTCGACTGAAGCTTGTTAAAACCTTGCTGGTAACCTTAATTATGTATGGAAGTGGTAGTGTACACCGTAAAAAAGCATGAACTAACTTTGTGGAAAATTACTATAGTTAAAATAGTCACTACCGCTTAAAATGTATGTATATACACATAATCAATAAGAAATTAAATACTTTTGACGTAATCTGAAAACTTCCTACTTTTAATTGTAACAATGAGTAAAGTAAGTATTTTTTTATATATTTTATGTGATTTTACATTTAATTACATAATCATTTTGTATCGTACTGTGTAAAATTCCATACAGTACGGTAATTTCTTATGTAATTACACAAATATTTTGGATCGTACTGTAAATTTGCGTAAAATTCTATACAGTACTGTGATTATACATTTAATCATACAAAACTTTTGTATCTTAATGTAAATTTGTTCAAAATTACATACAGTGTACTGTAATTTGCATTGAATTTCCCATATTTAAAAAGAAAATTTCAGTAAAACATAAGTAATGACGCTTGCATTTATCTCAGATGGCGGTCGCAGGTATAGTATGAACAAAATAAAGCAGAAAACCATGGCATTAATAAGTATATTATTAATCATAAAACATGTAAAGAAATATTAATAGTTCCAATCCAAACAGTTTTAAAATAAAAAAAAAACATTTTTTGGTAGAAATACTGCACACCTACAAATATTTATTGATTTTTAAAATGATGATTTCTTAGGTAGCTGTTAGCATCGTTAATCTACATATACTTATTAGTGCCATGAATTGGTCTTAGACCAAATCTACCTTTATTTTTACTTGTTTTTCTATGTAATTTATTAATTTGCGTACGTAATATTACATAACAATTGAAAAAAAATTTCATAACTATTGGTGAATTTGCATATTGTGTACTTTAGATACGGAATTAAAGAATTCATAAATAATGTAAAATTACATACAACTTATGTAACTTAGTTCCACAGCATGATGTAACATATCGCATATTACATCGGAAATTGAAAAATGCGTAAACAATGTAAAATTACACATAACTTATGTAACTTAGTTCTACAGGATGATGTAAATTTACATATCGCTTTTTACATCGGAAATTGAAAAATGCATAAGCAATGTAAAATTACATATAGTGCGAAATTGCTTTACATGAGGTTACAAGTTGTGTAAATTTCCGCTACCATTGTTGGCAATTTGTTGCCTATTATAGTAGCGGAATTTTCAATACATATTTTTTACGGTGTATGATTGTATGAATGCAGTGTGCTCACGCAAACTTAATGTTGTGCTTAACTCATGTGCTCGCTACGTTTTTAATCTTCGTAGATACGATCATGTATGCCCCTTTACCAACCATATCTTGGACAGCAGTTTGAATAAATATCTTAAATACCGCACAGTACTCTTTCTTTTCTGCTTAATGTACACAAGCAGCCTCGGTATTTTTTTGAAAAACTTAATTTTGCCGCATCGTCCAGGTCCTGCAGAGCCGAAGATCATTCTATGTTCACGTGATTAATCTCTGGAACTCCTTGCCTTGGAGTCATATTCACACACACCCTACATAACTCCAAAACGCCATTTTTTTTTTACTTATGTACTGTTGGCCAAATAGCACAGATTTGTTTGCAGTGGGATAATGCTGCGTGCCCCATATAATTATAGAAACCACCATTACAGAATAAATTTAACCGGTCGCATAATGTATTTACGCGGATACAAATATAAGCCGCCTTCTCCCTATGATTTAACGCCTTTAGATTTCTTTCATTGTGGTTATGTTAATAAACACAAGGTCTACGTCAAAACACTGTAAATAATTAAAGCACTAAATAGCAACATTAGAATCGTCATCGATAAAATAAAAACCACAATCAGTTGCGGTTATGTTAGGAATATATTGCAGTAGCGTGTCGTTGAGTTGTGTCTGTAGTGATCCGAGGTTAATAATATGTGTTTTTAACAGGTGTTTTTTTTTATTAATATATCCTATATCGATTAATCCATACGTTATGATATGATATAAGAACTCTCCATGTACATAAATACTTTATTTTTCCTGCTATCTATGCACTTGAAAATCTTATTTAACTCTTCAAACTGTATAAGAAAATTTTACGTACATAACTACTTCAAAAGTAATTTAAAAATCCTTTTCCTCGCCCTTCGATTCATACCTCATATAAAGACTGATTACCATAGAAAACCCGTTTTATTATTGTTCAAAACGTTCTTTGGTCTGATTTTTTACCTGGAAAAATTTTTTATTTGCGTACCTATTCAAACTGAAATCAAAACTAGAGAGGTGTACCTTCCTACTTACATTATATCTATGATAACAGAAAAATTTCCAGAAGAAAGAATCATTTTATCAGAATTACCGAAACAAAATATTTTTTGCTCCGTTTTTACTATATGAAGCAGAAGGTATCGGAATTTATGGTAATTTAAAAAAGTATTTTTATTTGATTTGAAAGCCTTTCCAATAAATTGGCGTGAGAATTCTTTTCATTGAATTTGTGATGATTTCTACCTTGAGAATTACAATAATTTTTTTAAAGTTTTCAATTTTTCCATGAATTTAAATTTGAATAAAATACGAAAAAGTCGATTTTCATGGAATGAGGTAAAATAAAATAAATTTCTGGGGATACCTTCGTGCTTTGAATCTACTATTTAGTAATTTTTTCATGAGTTATAGATTTTTTTTAACGATATTTCTAGGAGGGAAATTCTGATTATACCTACTTGGTTTTTTATTCTATATCTATCGAATCAAAATTACAATGGAAGAATGGTGGAATTTTCAAGTGTATTCAAAATACTCTCAGTATTATGGAAATGTTATCTGTAAGTTATCAAGATTTTCAATTACTTCTTCTTACCATTTTTTTATATCGTGTTATAATTTTCTGCTGCTAAAAAATAAAATAAAATCATAATTGAAAATTTTATCAACTATACTTAAAATCTGAGACTATAGCCAACTTCCTTAATCATAATGTAATCCGACTACAACACGGCAATTTTTCAAACATATGGTGAAAATTTAGCACAAAAGAAAAAATTCAATATCAAATCAAAACAACACTTATCAGATATTCAGATGACACAGTGAGCGCTTGTCAATTCCTCTGCATCTGTCAAAATAACAGACAGTCTTCTGTCTCCATAATGACATAATTTTTAATTAAATGACATCAAACTTGCAGTGTGTCACAGAAATAAAGCCCATCAATGACTCTTTTGTAACATTTCTGTTCAATTTCAAATGAACCAAATTCTAATCCATTTTAATGAAATTATAGCCATTAACCTATTAATGCCTGCCCATAGATCTCGTCGTAGGATTGTCTTGACGTTTTATCGGACTGATTATATAGGCGATAGAAGTTGACCATAACATTTTCAGATTTTTACCTGCAAATATTTAGTTACTTTGAATCGAAGGCGGAAGCGGATAGTTTGAGTCAGGAGGAAGGCAATTGTCGCAATGCGAACAAAATAAATATGATCATTGCTCCACTAGATACGATTGAAATGACACTGAAGAATTGGATGACAATCTTCAGCTGATCACCGATGAAAATGAGCTGCCTTGTTAGAATCCATTTTGAGATCTTTGCAACAACGATAATGTGCACTGTCGACTGCGTTGTGATTATATCGCAATGGAAGTTGACGAAGAAAATATTAGAGTTGGGCCATATCCTTGAAAATAACGTGATAACTCTGCCCGTCAATTTTTTAATGCAATGCTTGACAAGCGCGTAACATCAAACTAGACTCTTCGTAAAAATTATGATATTGAGGATCTGTTTCTTGGTATGATGTATAACACTGGCTACCATACTTTGTAAATACTCGCCCATATTGGTCCAATCCGGGGTTGCTGTGTCCTGCCAAACGCTATGATAAGTAGGTCCGCAAAATGGGATCAAACGAACAGCCATTGCTTATTCATGAATACAATCAATGAATGGGTCGACGTTGACCTTATTATAATGCCATGAACAACTACCGCATTAGAGTACGGAGAAGGAAGTGGTATTGGCCATTGCTTACGAATGCACTTATGCAGCCATAGTAGACACATGGAAATTACATGGATTGTGCGCGAAGTATGAACGTTCAACACCTATGAGACTATTTGATTTTCGGATGAATGTTGTGGAAGCTCTGGTAATTTCGCGGGAGGTTCGTAGTCCAAGTATCAGTAATACATTCCAAATGGTTAGGGCTTCGGATCGTAATGATCATGTTGTTGATAAAATGACAAAATGTACTTATTGTGGCTAATGCGACACTAAAACTGTGTTTGGTTGTGCAAAATGCGAGGTGAATCTGCATCCCAAGTATTTCATCGACTACCATAATGATATGGAAAATGTCAAAGAGGCTAAATAATTTTCTATTTTTTGTAATATTTTATTTTCATATAATTAAACAATCTTTCACACTTTGGCCTATTGGGTATTTAAATACCCATCACGGTAAATTATCTTCAGAGAACCAAGGATCGATGCAATCGTAGTAGTTTTTCTTATTTCAATAGAAGACACTAGAAGGATAATTAGCACTAAAAGATTTTCACGATTTTCAAATAATTAAAATTTTCACAGGAAGTTCTATGCAAATTTTTTATTTGTGGAAAATTCACGACATTGGATTGCGGAAAAAGGCAAGCAAATATAAAAATTTATATTTCTTCGTAAAAATTATTAATAGTCCTATCTTTCTTCTCTCTAATAGAAAAGGAATGAATGCGATATCTCTTAACCGTGGCTAGATATATTTTTTTAAACACAGTAGTATTTTTGGGTATATTTATTGGTAATACTCAACAAGCATTAATGGGTTAAAATGAACTGAATTTATAGGAAAATGAAATTATGTTCCACAAAGTCAGCTGTGACAGTAATCAGCTGATTCTGAATTTTCTTTATCTTTATATTGGTTGGGGAACAAGTTCGTAACGTTTTTACCAAAGACTTTTATTTAAACAAAAATCAATAGTTATAACAATAAATTAATCAATTATGTATTCGTCGCTGCTGTTTATGACCTCCTCCCACCTCTCGACCAATTTGTCGATGCCGTTCCGCCCAAAATTGCCCGGTCTGGTATCGAAGAAGTTGTTGAGCCAGTTTTTAAAGTCCTCTACATTGTCGATGGTAATGCCCCTCATATGGTTCGAAATGGAGCGGAAAAGATGGTAATCTGTTAGTGCAAGGTTCGGAGAATACGGTGGATGTTGAAGGACCTCCCATTCGAGCTCTTGGACTATGGTTTTGACGACTTGTGCAACATGGGTTTTGGCGTTGTCGTGAAGGAGTATGGTTCAGCCTTGTCGATGGGGTTTTTTCAGTCGAATGGCCTCTTTCACGCGGTGTAGGTGGGCTATATAGAGCTCTTTGTTGACTCTGGCATTCCTTTCGAGCATTTCCCAGTCCCACCAAACGCAGATCATGGTCTTCGTTGGATGGAGGTCAGGCTTGACTCTAGGCTTTGGCGTATCTCCTGGAGCTACCCAATTCTTTATTTGCTTCATATTTATGTATAGGCACCACTTCTCATCTCCCGTGACGATTCGGTACAAAAAGCGCTGTTTATGATCGGATAGTGCTCGATGGCGGGCGAGATGTTGAGAGGCAATTTGAAGGCGATTTCTTTGTTGTTTTCGTTAAGCTCGTGCGACACCCAGCCTCCCAATTTTTAGGCAAATCCCATTGAATGAAGATGATTGAGAATCATTTTATGATCGCAGTTCATTTTTTCGGTGACTTTTTGGCAACCATTCTCCTTCAAAAGTGCTTTGAGACCCTTCGTCGAATTCAGAAGGTCTTTCACTGCAGGGCGTGTCGTCGACCACAAAATCGCCATATTTGAAATTTACAAACCATTTCCGTGCTTTAGACTTGCCTATGATACCTTCTTCGTTTACGTTGCAAATGTCCCGGTCTGCTTCAGCAGCTTTTTCGCTTCGATGAAAAGCAAAGTAGAGCCGGTGTCGAAAATGTTGACTTTTACCTCCAGGATATTCCAATTCTAAGCCCAAAAAGTAATAAAAAATTAAATTACTCAAAAAGTCGGTTGGGACAGTTTTGTAGGGCAGAAAGACCTGTATAGAATGAATATTAGACTTTGTCAGCAGAAAAATCTTTGTACAACTAAAAAAAATATAAAAATATAAAAACAGTACGAACTTATTTCCCAACCGAAAGCTTTTATTCTTTTTTGGTCACTTAAAAAAAAAATAAAAAAATGTTTTGTAACTACAGTAAATACTCGGAAATTTTTTTGATGTAATTAAATTAAATTATTGAGCTTTGCCACGATCTTTACTCACAGTGAGAAGGAAGTGTCAATGCAATTCGAAATGAAATAGATTTCATCTATAATCTTCTTTATTTTTTTTTAAATAACTAAATTTCAAATTAAGTCATTATGGAGGTAGTCTGCCTAGGGTATAAGGATACTACTGGGATGTAAATAAAAAAAAATTTACACGTCATACATTCTCTTTCTGTTCTACTCCCCAACAATGGCTAGGCTGGCTATTAAAAGGAATGAATATAATTTTTCAATTAATTAACGTTGACGCTTTCATTATTATTCTTGGATTTATAATTTTGAAATTTCAGCAGTTTTCAATTGTGTATAAAAATAGATCTGTGCTTTTTGCTCTCTCTCTCTCCGCGCCTAAACTAAACACCCTAAGAAATGTTCTGAAATGAAAAAGTACAGCCATTTAAGCGCTCTTGTAGCACAAAGCATGATACAAAGATAACAAGGTATGGCCGATTCGAAAGGAATTTTATGTGTTGCTACGTCATGAGGTGACTAATGTCATTTCCAGAGAATTTTTTTGAGTTTTTCCTATTTTATTGACTGAAATACGATTTGAATATATATTAAAAAATTTAACAAAACATTAGTTTCTTCGTTTAAATCTCTTCGGGAAACGTAATTATGTGCTAGTGGGAAAGCAAAGAAATTTCCAAATTGAGCTTTTTTTCACTTTGATAAGGACGATTGAAATTGAGACGAACAAATTTCTGACAATTGTCACCAAAGGAGGCAAGCAACCAATTGCAGGTAATTCGGCCATACCTTGATAATCTTTGTATCATAGCACAAACGAAGATCTCACGTGAAAAAGAATAGCTACTGCCGCTGGATTGTGGCATCACCGCTTGTAGCACGATAGCGGCCGTATGGTATGAAACAGGTCATTTCTAAAGTGACCTTTGTGCACAAAAACTTTGTAGTACACGCGACATATGTGATAAAACACCTTCAATCATTCGAGTTTCCTCAACCTCTGCTACACTTTTTGCTATACACGAAAATGTTCTAAAAGAGTGCTAAGAAAACCAGTTATTAGTACCAACCTACGGTGTATCTGTATAGTCGCGTCACTCCTCCTGTATAAGGGGACTAGATATACTAGTTCATTGATATATTTAATATCGAAGGGTTACGACCCAATTTCACAGTCCAGGGTTAAGCCAGAATGCAGCTGAGCGACGGGTGTGGTTCAGGTCCCGCGCTTATGACTAGTCCGTTTCACAATACCGTGTAAGCGGAGGCTTAGTTAAACCACAAATGAAAAATTTTATGTTATCAAAACTGCAGTAATTGCAAATTTTTTAATGAGAAATTGTCATTGTGGAATAAAATCTAAGCGAAAAGAAACAGAATTTTTTGATTTTGTTTTTATCTGGGAGGGATACAATTCCAAAATCCATTGTTACAGAATGTTTCGACAGCCTAAACCGAATATCGCCATTTTTGGAGTAATGTATTTTTTACTATTTAACATTTTAGATTTCCACAACAACAACAAGTTTTCCAAAACGTTAAAAGCTAAGAATGTACCGTCGGTGTATTGCAATAGTAGTGCCCATTAATTTTTCAGGTAGAGAGTGATACCCAGATTCTTCCATTTTCATAAGAATGTATCTTCTACTCAGCCAGGTCATGGATTATCGATCTGAGTAAGTGATCGGAAGGAGTAATGTCTGGTGAATATGACAGGTGGGTTAGTACTACCTACTTGAACGTTTCGAAGTTTATTTTGACCGGCCTTCCAACGTGTCGCCGAGCATTATCATGCAGCTAAATTCGGACGGAACCCAATTTCCTTGGCCTTGAATCATTCCAAATATTTGGAAACTGTTGTGCGAACAACTCCTAATAATTCTGCAAGTTTATTTTGCATCTGACATGGGTCTTCATCGAGCAATTCTTACAATTCTTTGTCTGCAAACTTTTTCGATGCACCATTCTTTATCTTTAATCACAAAGTCATTATTCTTGAAACGTCTAATCCAATCACGGCAATTTGTTTCCAGCACAGCATGGTCGGCGTAAGTTTCACAAGAATTATATATGCTTCAGATGCTGATTAAAAAAAAAACTACTCAAATACTCTTTTTAGGCACAAAATTCGACACGTTTAATATTCTGGAAAAACATGTTATTCACACATCCGCGGAAAAATATGTTGGTACTATCATTTCGAGACTTCACGACGAATTTAGCCGTAGTAATGCCCCATTTAAACATTTCAAGATAACACCATCTGTCGGGAAACAGCGAGAACTTCTTCAACTTCCCAATGTATTTACTCAAATTTTCACCCCAATACATTGTTAGATTTAAAACATTTCTGATCTGGGAAAAAATAATTTCTAGTCCATTTGCATTTTGTCATGTAATTTGTTCGTATGAGCGAGTAGTGATAGCTGCTAAGGGATTATTTCCTTATAGATGTGTAATTTGTACCCATGTCATTAGAGTTCGCTAAGTTTTGTAATTTTGTAGGCTTATCAATACTATTGAAGAGTATGTAAATTGGTTTTTCGTCACATTATATTAAAACCAATCATTGTAGGGTGTAAAAAATTAAGATATATAGTACAATTGAATTCGCCGAAATTTTCAATGTTTTTTTTTCGGCGAAATGCAAAATTCAGTATAATAAGTACACAACACTGGCCTTGATTTGTTGGGAATGACAAAGTACGAATGGCAACCAAGCTAGTTTTATTTGAACGTATTTTGGAAATTACACTGTACATGGCATACTTCATCCAACACATTAGGCGTGTTAGCGTACTCAGTTTTGAGGCAATTGGCCGGATTACATTAACAACGCCGACGTCGGCGTGGTCGTCGTTTTATGTCAAAAATATTTAGAGACAGTACTGCATGTTTTAAATGCATTACATTACACGCCGGCGTCGTCGACCACTGACATGTATATAAATAAACTGCTTGTTGAACCAAAAATGCATGAAAGCAAATGGCACCACTTTCATATTCCTGTCTCTTTCCGTGAGAGCATACTTTCCCACTGAACTGTAACGATTAGGAACGAGAAATTGCTCGTAAAAATCCTTGTAAAAAACATTTTCTTCGACTCATAATTAAAATTTAAGGATACAAATAGTCCCAAATACTTTTGTGGTAAATTCGGTAAATCCCACGGCCATGCATAGAAGTAAATTCGCAAATAATATATAATATAGCGCCAATTTACAACAGTTGGTAGCATTGACAGTGTGAGCATACTTTCTGAAATGAAAATTGGTGCCACATGAAACAGGAGATCAAGCAGTCCATTTATATATATATCAGTGTCGTCGACCCATCTCTAATCCTAAATTTAACGCTGGCGCTCCATTGCTCCCAATATGCCAGATCTAAATCTATTATTAAAAAACATGACAAAATGAAACGATATTTAAATTTCTGAAAATAAATAATTTTATATTAAAAAAATGGGGACTTGAAGGAGAGAAAATATATTTTTTATTATTATTTAAAATTTTATTGCAAACCGGCAGAGATTACAAGCAAATAACTCAACTGTAAAATGTAAGGGAAATGTAGATATGGCGCTGCCGCCCAGTGTTAATGTAACTTGCCCGGCGATTTGTTCGGCGTTTGACGACGACGAGCACGTCGGCATTGTAATGTAATCCAGCCAATAGTGTTATGTTAAATTTGCACGAACTAACAAAATTTCTGTTTTTTTTTTAATTTTTTGTCCAAAAAAAGTTAGAGCTTCCATTCTTCCATGAATTAACCCGAAGTTTTTCGCTACTGCAAATATTTTTTCGCGGAAAACTGACAGCTGTCATAAGATAATTTTGAAATTTTTTTAAAAGTTTTGACAAAAAAATATAATTAAAAAGGAAAAAGAGAAAAAACTTTTGAAAAATAAATGTATTGGCGCTCCCACATTTGTAAATACACTGAATCGTGTAAGGCCTTCGCTGCAGGATTTGTAGTGAATTCTGCATGCGGTACATTATTATGGCTAACTTCCGTTTCTATATTCTCTTTAATTTCTTCTAAAATCAAAATCAGATTCAAGTGCCAAATTTCCAATTTGACCAAACTTATGTATATAAACTAAACTCAAATCTTCTTCTGATGCGCTTCAATAAGAAGACAGGAAGGTTTTGGTGATAGGGCTTCTAGCAGGATAGCAGAATGGGCCGCTCTGGCCTCCGTGCTTGGGATCTCTTGTTCCCCTGCCTTAAAAAAAGCTCAAATCTCAAATGTCATTCGACACTTCCTTCTTCATGTTTTTAACGAAGTTCGCATAATTTTTCATACTTCTCACATATTTCCGTCACCACACACTTGTTAGTTTTTACCCAGAAAGTTTTTGCACATTTAAATCGATTCTTTCGAAATATACTAAAATTACAGAAAAAATTTCGTAGGTAATTGTGTCAATTCCATTACATTATAGTTCTATTATTTTTCTGGTCATTAGGGGGTGGAGCAGTGGCGTAACTATAGCCTTTGCGGGTCCTAATAAAAAAAAGGAAGCCCTTTGTCTTGTGTTAACGAACGTGATCGCCTAGCGTTGGACGAGATGTCGGTTAGTCGGCAGTAGACACCTGAAAGCTGGATGTATTTTATTATAAATGAATTAAAATTGAAATCGCTATTCTTTTCTAATCTCAAGTCATAGTATATACAGAAAACAATATTGAGTCTGTGGTAGAAAATTATTAAATTAATTTTAAAAATGGCATACAATTAGAATTGTCTTCTTTCGAGATTTAGCGCTCGTGAACTTTCGAAATAAAAGAAATCGCTTGTGGCTATTTGGGGCTCCATTGAATCAGAAGCTCCACGCGACTGCATAGCTACGCCTTGAGAAGGAGACGCGTTGTAGCCCCCGACCACCCCCATCTCCGTACCTTGATATAGTCTAAGAATTTTTACGTTTCGGAACCATTTCCAATATTTTAAAAATCTTTCCTACAAACGTCATTCATTTATACTTTTATATATTAAGTGCGCAGCACAACTTTTCCATTTCCCTATTAACAAAATGCATTCAATCCGTCCTTCATATTAAAAAATAAATAAATAAATAATTAAAACTGTCATGTTTCGATGGTTTTAAATGTCATCTGACGAAAGCCTTCCATCATCTTAGATACTTTTTTTTTGTGTCACTTTATTTTGTGTTGAAACCGACAACTTACTTCATCTGAAGTCATATCAAATTCCCAAATCCCCGTCATCTATAAGTTCCGCTTCAATTTCAAAGGAGCAGTGTTTAATACAAAAATGTCAGAATAATATCTGTTCTGGCACATTATCAACTTCCAATGAGCCACAACGTAAAAGGGTTCATTTGTCAAACTCAACACTTAAGATGAAGAAAAAGTTAAAAAAAAAAGAAAGAAAAAAAGGAAAAAAAAACAGAAAAAAAGGAAACAAAAAGAATCCAAACAGTTCCGCTTTATTAAATCCCACATATTACAAGAAGATGTCTCGTTTTTCCTTGCGTTTTTTTTTTTGCTTTTAACTGAACACTTTCTGGTTTTAATACCCTCTTTAGGTCACAGAGACCAGCTCAACGACGACATATTAAAATTAATGTTTCATAAATCCCATTTTTCCGTCAGTATAAATTCCACTTTTGGTGTTTGAATGTTGTAGACCCATTTTTTTTTGTAGTATGTACACAGGAACAGAGATGGCAGGAGGTATCTACTTATGGAGATTTATAAAAATTCATAAAATGGAAAATTGTGTGGCTGTGTGTACGCTCAATACAGAATTATATTCCTTTTTTTTTTTTGCTGGCTGGCTGGCAAATATAGCACTTGAAGATTCGTTACCGTTTACTTTTGACAAGATACGACCAAACATAAGAATATCTATATCGAGGAGGACGCGATGCCTGATCACGACGACAAACCATGCACAGATCCGTGATGTTACAACTATAAATAAATCACACGAAAGGATATTGTATCTGACGAAGCTGCAGAATATGATTGATGGTTGTTGGTTGCAGGGATGGATGGATGGATGGATAGAATGGATGTATCAAGCTTAAGAAGAAATCGATGTCAAATGAAAGATTCTAGAAGTATTTACTTAGAACGAAAGGGTGAGAAAGGGGGCAACTCATACAGGATGTAAGTAAGTAGTCTTGTAGTCCCATTAAATCTGATTTTGTTCGAGTAACGCGCTGGTTAGATATTTTCATTTCATGATATGAGATTTTGAAACATCGCACGGAGGAGCGTAATTAATGTCTCCCCATTGCCATTACATAATCTACTTGATCCCGAAGACCTGCCTTAAATTTCTAGAGCTATTACAAAAATTCCAGGGAAAAGTACATTAACGAAGTAATTAGAGGGGAGAACTTCAGTTTAAATGTTGACACTTATCGTACGCAAATAGGTAGGTATGTGTGGGGGATTAAATCAAGGCGATGCGATGGTGTGGTTAATATCTTTCCAATGCAATTGATTGCAGTCTCTATTTCCAGAATGTTTTTTTTTTTTTGTTGTCGTCACTTTAATGACATGTTGTTTATGAAGTCTTTGGAGGAACTCATTAATTTCATTCATCGTCTTCTTCTGGATATTTACAAACAAATTATCTGTTTGAAGTAGGTGTAGTTAGGCACTTACTTACTACTTGACGAGGAAGATCATGATCTCCAGCCCAGAATCGATTCACTTATGGTTCATCTCAGTTTTGTATATCTGATTGGGCATGAAGAAATCTTTCAATTTTGTGTATTTTTTTAACGATCGGTTTTTGATTATATTGCGTTGCGGTGAGTTTTTAAGCAGTTCTAAATTTGATTGAATAAATATTTTTGGAATGATTTTAAGTAAACAGCTTCTTTTGAGTAAATAAATCTAGTCTGTATAGAATGTCTCTGCAATGTAAGGAAGAAATTTTAAGAAGGAGGAGGAAGGGGGATGGAGCGATCATTTGCTATAAAGAGTTCATGTAAGGTGATCTAGTAATTACTTTGATAGCCCAGTCGGGTTAGTAAAAAAGAAGGCTTTACCTCGAAAAAAAATTTATTCAGTGCTGTCGTTTGGAAAAGTTCAAGAGTACTATCGTCATCGAGAAAGTATATATAGAGAATTTTCTTGATCAACTGTTCAACAGAAAGAGATTCCAATAAAATTTTGTTAATGTGTTTGGTTGGCTCTAGTTTGAAATATAGGATAGTTTTGGATACGACAGATGGCGCTGTTTTATGTATCTAAACAACTGCTTGAGAACGCGTCGACATGGTATGCTGAAATTTTGTTTACGGCGTTTTAATAAAATTTGCAAATACAAGTTCAAAAATGGTATAAACCGGGCAACACCTTCTAGGGTTACCATACAAATATTTCGTTTTTTAGTATATATTTAGACACTGCTTGACAACGAGTGCACGTAGAGAGCTAAAATTTGTTACGTGTTGTTTTCATAGCAATAGTGAATAAAATTTAAAAAACTTGACTAAATCGAGCAACCCCTTCTTAGTGTTGCCATACAAAAATTTTGTTTTTCACTATATATTTGGAAACTGTCTGAGAACGCGTCGACGTGGAAAGCAGACATTTTGTACACAGTGTTTTCATAAAAATTACAAATACAAGTTCAACAATGGACCAAATCGGGCCACCACTTTTTGGTGTTGCCATACAAAAATTTAGGTTTTCATTGTATATTTGGAAACTGCCTGAGAACGCGTCTACGTGGAGAGCTGACATTTTGTTCACGCCGTTTTTAAAAAATATATATATTTAAATTTAAGTTAAAAAATTGGACAAATCTGGCAACTCCTTGGTAGGGTTGCTATACAAATATACAAAAACTTCGTTTTTAACTATATATTTTGGTACTGCATAAGAACGCGTCGACGTGTCGAATTAAAATTTGGTACTTGGTGTTTTCATAAAATTACAAAATTGGCCTGAACCGGGGAATATCTTCTTGATGTTGCCATACAAAAGTTTGGTTTTTCACTATATATTTGGTAACTGTCTGAGAATGCATCGACGTGGAGGGCTCAAATTTTGTACACGGCGTTTTCATGAGAACTGCAAATACGAGTTTAAAAATGGACCTAATCGGGCCATCGCTTTTTGGTATTGCCATACAAAAATTTAGGTTTTCAGTATATATTTGGACACTGCCTCACGAGTCGACGTGGACAGCTGACATTTTGTACACGGGATTTTCTTAAAGAAAATTTTTAATTTAGTTCAGAAATGGGACCAATCATGCAAAAAATTTGCTACGTGGTGTTTTCATAGAAATGGTGAATAAAATTTCAAAAATGGGCTAAATTGTTTTTCACTATGTACTTGGTAGCTGCCTAAGAAGGCTTCGAGGTGGAGAGCTCATATTTTGTACATGGAGTTTTCATAAAAATTTCAAATACAGTTCGAAAATGGGACCAATCGGGTAACTCCTTCGTAGGGTTGCCATATCAAAATTTCGTGTTTTACTATATATTTGGGCACTGCATAAGAACGCGTCGACGTAGAGAGCTACACTCTCCCACGCAAATTCACACATTCACACACAGACACAGGGTGAAACTGGTAGTCTAAATTCAAAATGGCGACCAAATTCCGCCGGTGCGCTACCCGCCATCTTGAATTTAAAGTGGAATTGTTTTTGCTCAATAGGTCTGTTCGATGAAAACACCGTCCAGGGTTTTTAACGACCGAGTTGGTGTAACCCCGTGTAAGCCTAGGTTTTCCAAAAAACATGGTAGGGTAGCTCTAGGTTTATACGGGGTTTTCATCGAACAGACGTGATATCTTGGCCATTGTAAGCATTTCAACAAAAATGGTAAGGACTTTAGTTGTTGTAAATTTGATAATCTACAACTTTAGTCCTTACCATTTTTATCATGTGATTGATATTTTTCGAATTAAGCGGGAAAAAGTTGTAAAGTATAATTATCGAATTATCTCGTTTATCTCGTTTGTCCTACAATTTTATCTCTACGACTTTTTTCTTAGAACCAATATTTAAGCTCCTACGCTTGTAAAAAACGTGGCCTACATATGACAGGAATAAAACAAGGGAGCTGTTTAATGTCAGCGGAGTTATAACGGGTCACGGAGCATAGGGGAATGAATAAAAGAGGTAGGTTATTGGGTAGCTACTTGTTTTCAATACTGGGGGTGCTGCAAAGTATAGGATTTAGATATATCCTGAGTTTTCTGAGAGAAGCAGGATGGATCTAGGTGAACAGTCTTAGATATATCCGGAGTTTCCTAAGGAAAGCAGGATGGATATGGGACTTGAAAGGTTATCCCATGAGGTCTATGGGCACAATGGACCTACTAGAGGTCTAAGTGATGCAGCCGAGTCATCTAGCGGCACCGCTCTTACCTAACTTAACCTAACGTAAAAATTATATTTTGTGAACTCCTTTTTGCACCACCACAGAGGTAGTGTTCCAGATGTGTCTTGTTTTACGTGATATCCCCAGCGCGCCTAATCCACATTTCACCGCTTGCTAGTTCGTTGTGGTTTCTGCTGTCTTCTTTCTTATAAGAGTCTGAAGCTGGAATGTCGATTTTTTCTTGCAAACGTTATATAAGCTTCAGACGGCCAGACCCATTCTTTCACGATGTCATTGTCAGAGCTACTTGACTCTTGTTTTTTTTTTCGACGATGGTCCTACCAAATCAACATCGTCGGTTTCCTCTTCACAGATCTTCTGACGTTCAACTTCCTCGTCATTTAGTAGCTCCTGAAGTTCGACAATATTGTCGCATATCTCACCACTGCAGTTTTGGCATATAACTGAACAATTTCATCCTACCTTACCACACCCGCACATTTTGTCGGAATTTGTTTTACATTTGCAAGAAACTGTTTTAAGCATGATTCCAGTGCGGGTTCTGCAGTTGTTGTTATGGGTTCTAGCACGCGGGGAGTTTTTTACCAACCATCTTCTGTGGGATGCATATTGTACTCCGGTCACATTTGCACCTGTAAATATATCCGATTAACATGCTGTTTCGCGTCTGTTGAGGTGTGTGGAAGAACAGCTAGGTTACACTTATTTTTATTGATTGATTTGGTGAAGAACTTGAATCGCAGAGTGTCGAGAGTTCTGATGTCTTGGCCGGCTCCAAACAAGGCGATTAAAATGCGTTTTCCAGCTGTTCCTAACACATGTTTGTTGACGCTTTGTTCTTGGAATAAATTGTGACCTGCTATCAAATCTTGATTTTTCTAGAGAGTATTGAAATATTTAATTTTGCCGACATTGAATATAGACGATGTCCTGTCGCATCCAGCAAAGGCGTACAAGAACAATAGGTGAAAATATTTCTCATTTGTCAATTGTACAACTATGAGAATTCCATTGCCATAATTTGCCATTTGCATAAAAAAAAAAATCTAACTTTTTCCAATAGTGTGATATTTTCTGTGCCACCCAATACAATCATTAATGAAACATGGATCCATTATTCCAGCAATTCATAAATGCAAGAGTAGTCAAAACAATGGATTTATTATTCTGGTGAACGCGTTCCAAAGAAGGTTAAAACGTTTTTTATCAGCCAAAAAGTTCATGGCCACAATTTTCTGAGGTATAAATTTCAACGACTACCTATAAAAAGGAAAATCGATTACCGAACAATTTCATGCATCTTTGTTGAATCGATTTCACACTGAATTGATAGAAAAAAATCGGCGGTATTCGATGAACACAGAAAAAAAAACCCGAATTCTCTTACACCACAATAATGCACCAATACATATGTCTGCAATTGCTATGGCTAAAATTATCGAATTGCACCAAGAACTGCTCCTTCATTTACCCTATTTTCACCAGATTTGGCCATTTGCGAGTTTTTTCTCTTTTCAAACATGAAGAAATTGAAAAAAAAATCAGATCAAAAATTTTTACCTTATATCGAAATAAAAAGAAAATCTTTAAATTCAAAGTCAACGTCTTATCAAGTCCTCGTTTAAGGATATCTACCTAAACCTACTTAACTCTGAATAATTTCCAAAATCCTGAAAATATTATTATCAAATCACACTTCCTGCAATTCAGATAATAACCGAGCCGTAATAATTGAAAGACACCTTTCGTTCGTGTAAAAGGACTCGTTATTAAGTTCCACATAATTATTCTCACCTAATCCTTAATACGCACCCTTTAATTTCTACAGGTATTAAAAGGATATCTACACACACATACACCCACCCACATACACATACACATACACCGAAATCTAGGTATAAAAGAAAATTGCCACAAACCTAGGGCGGGCGACGGCGGGCAGGCTTTTGTATAATATTTCTGTGTCACAGTTAATTAGAATCCACGAACTGTCGTCTATGGGCGGTTACTTCTAATTAGCAAGGAAAGAACTGAAGAGATTGAGGTTATTAAAGGTCAATGTACCTACTACTAACAGGGATATCCTATTGAAGATGGAATTTTTCTCAAAACTCCCCACCGCGCGCCGTTGCCCATCTTTTTTGATCCGATTTCGTTCAGAGTTCTGTTGTTATTGTAATTTTTATTAAATTAACACCAGCAGGCAACTTTTACGCGGATAAAAACGAAAGAACTCAAAAGCAAAAGAAAAAAAGGACGAATTTGTCCTTATAATTCGTTTCAATTTAATTCGACGTCTCAGAAAATTTATGGTGCTAATTTTGAGTTTAATTAAATTATTCGAGCTAGCCTTAAATAAGAAATATATGTATGAGATCTAAGCTGATAGCCTATACAGATATGTAGTTAAGTCTATAAGTCTATACTAGCACAAAATGTATATTTTCACCATCCGAGCCATGTCGACACTTATACCATGACACACTTTCGTCAAAAACTCGAAATAAAATTAAGCGAAATATTTCTTGCAGGTATTGTTGTGATGTTCAGCAAGAAATGGCGGCTAGTGGGGTAGAGGTGGTATTACTTTGAATTATCAGCTAAGAATATATTTTTTTACGGCCTCTCAAAGACCAAAGAGGTGGAGAGCTTTGATAGCTTCTATGGGGGATTATCTTGTGTCTTCAATTTACGCCTTCCTATATATTTCGATAAAATTTTCTATAGGATGAAAAGGGGGGCTTGAGTGGATCGATCGATTTTGAAATGTGATGATAAATAAATGAGTAAAAGGAGCTGTGGTGATTGGATTATATGGCTCGGGAAATAATAAAAATAGGCCAGAATTGATGGGCAAAAGCTGTAAGGCAGAGTGAACGAGATCTCTGTTCAGAATATCTATCTAAAAACGACGAGAAATGGCATAAGTTATCGTTTGTGATGAATTTATTACATTTTATTTTTGGGAGTGTATATAGATGAGGTGAGAGGTGGTAGACGGCCGGCGGTAGAATCAGATTATAGCTAAATGGAAATGCTTTTAAGCGCTGTTGATGAATTTAAATTTTTTTTTTTTTGAATTTTTTAATAAAGGAACTAGCAGTCATCGTTATTCTTAAGAGGGTAATTCAAAAATTTTTGCGAGTGAAGTAGAAATGCGTTTTTTTTATTAAGATGTTTTTGAAACTATTTTTACTTTTCAAAATAATTACTTTCTAAACACGTGTCATACAATGATGTTCCAAAGCCATTATGCCATCTAAATGTAGAGCAACAAAATACTTCTCTAACTGCTGTTATCATTTCTTTTTTGATGATTTTCTCTCTTTAGATTTAGATATAAATGGAAGTTAAAAGGTGACTAGATCAGGAATATCAGAATAAGGTGCATGTAGCAGAAAATCACACCTTAATTCTTTTATTTTTGTCATGTTTTAAAAACGCCAATTCTGGTCTGTCGTTTGATTTGAATAGCTACATTCATTCAGTTTATCCGAATTGGTTTGCTTAGTATTCCTCGTATTATTAGTTTTACCTTTTACATGGTAATCTATTAATGAAATTTCTTTATCGATCACACACCTCACTTTATAAATGCAGGTGTACCCCAGGGTTCGATTATTTCTCCGTACCTCTTCTTAATTTTCATTAATTATCTACTTTCCATTTCTTTCATTCCCATTCATAGCTTTGTCGATGACAATACCCTTAATTTCGCTTACTCCTTTAACACTCTTGCAGACTCCAGAGGGAATGGCACATCTGTCAAACAAGATTGCATGACTAGATAAATGAATAACGATCTTGACAATATCAATTCCTGTGGTAAAGCGAATCGCATCGATTTCAATGCATCTAAGACCCACAGCTGACTCATCTCACAACTGATAAAAAAAAGTGATCAGCCACATATTCATATATACAACCATTTTTAAAGAAAGGGTTGATAACAGCTTAGGAAGATACTTAGAATTGCAACGATTTCATATTTCAAGAGGATAATGCACCATATCATACGGACAACCAAGAAGACTAAAACCTGGTTTCAAGAGCACAATAAGTTTCAGCAAGTGACCCACTCAAAATCCGGATTTCAACTTCTGGGACAATGTCAATTGGAAAATTCACAACATTGATGTTCGCAATACCCACAAACTTTGAACAGCTGTTGAAGAGGCTTGGAACGGAGTTCCATCAAGTAAAAGTCAAAAATAAAATCTGTTTTAAAATAGCAATCGAATCGAAATTATGTACTACTTCAATTGTAGAACTTTATTGAAGACCATTTATGTCCTAAGTGTTGGGAAATAGAGTAGATACTACATCCAAAAATAATATATATTTATACATCTATTTTTCAATCCCCAGAATTGTGCCTTTCAAATATTTCTACTAGAGCCCTTCGTAAAAAAAAATACAAGTTGCAATTATTTCTAATATAACACTTTGTCATCCTGCTTAATTATATTCGATTACCTACTTTGGTAGTCTGAACTTGACTTTATATTTGCGATGATCAATGGCTTGCCATTAAGCAAACTCACGTAAAAAAAATACTTTCGAAACAGAGGTTCCAAATAAAAAAAATCTAGGGAGTCCAACCCTAAACGTTGACACAAAATTTTGTGCAGCAAATTTACAATTTTGTGCAGCAAATTTACAATTTTGTGCAGCAAATTTACAATTTTGTTCAGTATATTTACAATTGAAGCGTAGTAAATTTACAATGATATATAATATTGATGAAATTCTGGTGTAAAATTACTACAAAACTTTACAAATATTCCGTAGAGAGTTTGTAAAAATACCATAAAAGGTTGTGTAGTTTATGTTAATCACCGTAAAAGAAAAATTACCATCTACCAACTTTCATATTTAAATAATAATAAATAATAATAATAATAGTGCTAAGAATAAAAATTCTGCTATTGATGAGAGAATTATTGCTCTCGGCAAATGATAAATGAATGGAGAAGTACGTACACACGTAATTTATTTAGACTCGGTTATTCTGTAAATAATCTTTTCGTATATATAAATTATTAAATGTAAATGTAAAATGTAAATGTAAGCCTTTATCATAAATATAGTAAAAATTCGAAGTAGTCATGACTAAAATTAAGACGTCCAAAATCAAAGCTATGTCATGAGACAGATCAAGTTTGCTACATGCATGACAAGATAATTTCTGTAGTTATTTCCTGTAAAAAACTCATTAAACAAATGATAAAAGCAATTATTTAAGTACTGTGAATAAAACTACATTTTTACAGAGTATCGCAATATTTACAAAAAACATTTTGTTACAGTAATTTTAAATTACATTTGTAAAGTGTAATTTTTTTTATAATCTTTGTAAATTATTACATTTGTATCAATATATAAAGTAATTTTACACGTTATGAAAATTTACTGTGATAAATGTTGTTAATGCTGTTTGCGTGCCAACAATTATCTTAGTAAAGTTACACAAATTTCCTTTTAACGGTAAATTATGGTAGAATATTAAACGATTTTATTTACATGAATGTGGTTTGAGAAATACTTTAAAAACGTGAATTCTGTGAAAACACAGAATAGAAAAAATATAAACACAATTTTTAAGCACTTATGTGAGTGACTTAATGTTACTGCTAACTATAGAAAAAAAAGAAGAGTTAACCCATTTTCTTCCCAGAAAATATTCTTTTATTTTAGTAAGTAATAGTGGTGAAAATTTACGTTGCGAAAACGCAAAGCTGACAATATTAGCGGTAAAATAATAAAAAGATAAAATGACTCATTCAAGGAAAAATTATATTTATGTAATATACTGATACTGGGAGGATTACCATTTTTATCCATAAGCTCATGAGCAAGTCGACGATGAAATACTAGCGCGTCGAGTTGATATCCATAGTTTCTGGCTAAAGTCGTTTCTAACGGACGTAGTCGTTCCTAGTAGACATGGTGCACACAAACAGGGAGATCTAAGTTTGTCGGTGAAACACTCCTGAAGATCCCCATGCCCACATAGACACATGCAATCAATATGAACTAAGGATTATAATGAAAAAACTGATACAGAACAAATAGAGTTAAATAGTACTAAAATTAAACAAATTTTGAAATATTAATACTTCCCTTGCTTAGAAGTGAAATGCTGCAGAGAATAACACCAACGTTTGACGTTCGGTAAAGGAGATCACGTACAATAATTAGAAATAAACTGGACGAAAAATCAGTTCCTATATGTTGCTTCTTTCGTTCCGTAAGTATTAAACGTAGACATACAGTATATGAATAAATAAATAAATATTGTGCACTTGGCCGAAATAAGTACAATGAAATTATAAGCTGTCAATTAGAATTGTCAAACATGAACTATCAACCCAACCTCTGGTATGTCAGGGTAGGGAGTAGATTTAAGTGATACTAAGGTAGTAGATTTTCTAAGTAATGTGAGTACTATAGGCATATTGAAGAACCCAGTAGATAAGATAGTAGGTCACATGATCAAATTAGCTGTAAGAAATTGACTTGAAATCCACTTGAAGCTCAGGTAGGGCGGTTGATTGAATTAATTCCAATTACTTGACTTGAATTTTTCTTGAATTTAATTTTCCAATTACTTAAGTTGAAATTTACGCGTTGAATGAGCCTTTTCATGGTATTTTGATTACTTCAAGCATACTTCAAGTATACCTCAAGTATTCAAGTAAACGTACTGATTGTTTGATAAAGAAAAGAATCGTCACGATTAACAAGTAGAAGCTAGTTTTGTAATTAATAGCTTAATATTACGCTGAGAGTGAGACAAAAGTGCTAAGGACATAAGTCCGATGCTAAGTTAGTGATTAAGTTGCTATTGTATGATCGGCTTTAGACAGTACCTTTCCCTCAGACCGCGTGTCAAGGTTCGAATCAGAGTCCGAAAGAGGAACCCACTAGATGAGGAAGATATTTTTCCATCTTGATATGAGTGCTAGTATCACGGCCTAGAAAGTTCTGACAAATTAAGTTGAGAATTTAGGGCTCATAGGATCCCGCATCTTAATTAGCGCCAGCCAGTCAAAAGGAAGGCACTAAAATCAAAAACAGTAACAAAGAAAACAGAAAAGGAGGAACCGAAGCAGGGGCGGATTTCCCTATAGGCAGAGTAGGCCCGGGCCTAGGGCGGCAGATTTAGGGGGCGGCAAAACTTGGTGATTTTTTCTTGTAGTTGTGGGTATTTCATTACATTTTTATACTTTTTCGTTTTTTTAAATAAAATAATTCGTTGGAAAGTGTTATTTTTAATTCTACTCCATTTTTTTCAAATCTACTCCGATTTCTGAGGCAGCCTACTCCGCTAATTCTAGCCTGGGGTCCCTTCACTGGATATAGATCATTCAATTTTTCGTGTTTTACAGGGAATAGGGGGGCGGCAATCTTCCATAGGCCTAGGGCGGTCAAGTGATCAAATCCGCCCCTGAACCGAAGGCTTCCAGTGAATATATCGAGACCGCAAAATACAGGTGCACCTTCGGCCGCATATACTCGTAAATACATAGGAGTTGAAGTCATAACCGAATAAGCAAAGCCGACACATGAATTAGGTAACGAATGTTATCATTAAGATTAGTCACAGGTTAGTGAAGCTGTATCCTATAAGATTTTGAATTATATTAAATGCTTGTTGATAAAATAGATTTGATTTCAAACATTGTTCCTCAGAAATGAAAGAAACAAAAATCAATTTAGAGTTTTTCGTTGCTACATGCAATATACACATAAAAATCAGCGAGTACTATTTTTTCCACGGGTGGAGCTCCTATAATTATGTAGATATGTGATTATCTAACTGATCCACGCTTCCCATAAATCTGTTATGGACTCTGTTCATATGTAGCTGCGGAGCCTTACACTTCTTTTTATACCCTAGATGAAATCTATAGGGGTATACTAAGTTTGTCATTCTGTTTGTAACACCTCGAAATAATGATGGTAGAGCAAAATGAATTGGAAACCCACGCATAATATTAAAAGTTATTTTGATTTTTGCATGTCCGTCCGTCTGTCTGTCTGTCTGTGCGCACGATAACGCATTCACCTAGAAAGCTGAAATTTTGTACACGGACATTAAAAAAAAAAAGTAAAATTATGTTCGAAAATGAGACAAATTGGGCAACTCATTCGTGGGGTTGCCATACAAAAATTTCGTTTTCCACGATATATTTGGACACTACCTGAGAACAAGTCAACATAGAAAGCTGAAATTTTGTACACTGTGTTTTCATACTAATAGCAAATAAAATTTCAAAAATGGGCTAAATCGGGCAACCCCTTCTTGGTGTTGCCATATAATAATTTTGGTTTTTTACATATACTTTGAAAACGAGCAGTCCTAGACATTTTTATTGTACTAAACACTTTTTCATAATAAGAGCCGTTCTAGAAATATATGCGAGAAACCAATGCAAAAAATCAAAATTGCTCAAATGGGTGACCATACGAAATTTCATACGTGCATTCATCTAGGAGGGTACCATAAGTATTGGTCTTAGACCAATATTAGCTTTTTTACTTGTTTCACTATGTATTTACATAGCGATGTGGAAACAAGCCATGTAAATTGTATAGCATGGACACGACCTCATTGTCTTTGCAACGCGATAATAATGACCGATTATGGGGATCAATGAATGATTCGCGGGTTCCTCTCTTCTTTTTATCGAACGTTTTCTTATCCATGATGCGAATATTCTCTCAATGTACCCGTTACAAAATATCCCATCTTCTACAATTTTGATGCCAAGTCGGGACATGAAAAAAAATGTCGTAAAAAAAAACTGTAGATCCGCTACCCATTTTTTTCATTATACGCGTGCAATTACAACAAGCGTTTTATTTTTCTATTTTGTTGAGAAATTTTTGTTCCAATTAGTTACAAGTTTCATGAATTCAATATCAATGAAAAGCTCAAAAAACTCCAACGGATCACTCTCACTTGATAAAGTTAATGAGGGTAGTAGAGTATCTTCCCACGGTTTGTATCGATTTGTAAACAAATCTAACGGCAGCATTTCCTCATTTCCCTTTTTCTATTGCTGTGTAATTTTCTCATATGCTCACCAAAAATCATCTTCATCTTCATCGATCGGTAGTTGAAATTCTTCCTGAAGTTCTTCACAACCCAAATGAACCACATCGTCAGTCAGCAATTGATTGGAGTTCAACCTATTTGGATCATTACAGTCTTCATCTCCAGAGTCTTTATCGGTACAATCAGTATGCATTGTCCGGTGGTGTAACAATAATAGCTTCCGGTATTTCAGATTCTGACGACTCCAGAATTTCGCAGAACTTCGATTTATTGTTCATATATGAAGAAATAAGATAATATAATCGTTGTTTTATCGTAACATTGCTAATTAATTCGAGATATTAATAACAATTTTCGAAGTAATATTTAATACTAAATTAACATAACAACAATAATAATAAAACAACAAATTATTATAAAATTTTACTTACCGGATCCTGCAGGGTTCATAGTTTGATTTCGTAAGTTCACTTCACTATCTTTAAGCACTATTTACTATTCTCCGGGAGAAAAATTCCAGAGAAAAATAATTCGTAGAAAACCTGGAAATGATAACTGTGACTTCTTAGAAATTCAAACATCGAAATGCTGGTATAAAATGGGTAAAAATAATTATTTCAATGCGCTAATTAATTGGACAATTATTAAAAAAAAAAAAATAATTCTTGACACAAACTTGCCATTAACCCTGCTCTTATTTTATTTTATTTTTTTTTTGTTTTATTTTTTGATCGGCTATGTATGTAACAAGTAATGGCTAATTCTCTTTAGATATTCTGAAATAAACAGCAATGATTTTCTACCTAGAATAAACTCAATGCCAGTAATATTAGCAAATGTGATAATTTTTTTCATCGTTCCTCAATAGATGGCATTGCCAATATCTTCTTTCGATCCTAAAGGAAAGTACGACGACTGTTAGTGCTTTTCGAGTATATGTGGAACACAGGTAATGGTTATCGATTATTTCGACATTTCATTTTATAATTTATAAGAATAATTATTGTCCATATTTTTGATTCCTTCCTTTACACTGTTGTAGTAGATAATAAGTTCTGATTTGTTTGTCGAAGAATTTATACATTTTCCGTATAATACATTGTCGATAATACGATCACACAATTTTATTTCTTTTAGAAATGTGATTGGAAATAGAGAACAACTTGTCCTGTTTAAATCTAAACGATTAGCTTGTCAACATTTCTGCATGAACTATGGGAATATTCTGTGATATAATAAAAAATATTTTACGACACGTTCATTTTGATGATATATAGTACATATGTATATCAAATCCCTGAATAAATTTGTTGCTGTAAATTTTGCACGACAGTGAGTAGACGCTTTAGACAAAATCCGCCCATTAAATTTTGATGTTATATTTGGCAGGCTTTGTCTGAATATATTGCGTGAATTTTGTTCGAGAAATAATCATTGTTCATTCACTGTGAGATAATCTGACGGATGGAATAGTATAGAGAGAATTCAAATTTATGTTTAACATCACATAAGTCATAGTTCAAATATTAGAGCTGTCGCCTTATCGTTTTACAAAATGTTCTGACCGAATTTCATGATAATATATGTAGAATGGAGTATTCAAATAACGGACGTTAGTTGTAATCAAAATACTGAGAGAGAGCCTTCATAATTCTTTTCGAGTGAGATCCTTCCATAATTTTGAATTTTTTCTTTAAGTTTTGTCATTCCACTTCGCATCAGCTCTCTTTTTTGGCGGAGTTTTATAATAATTACATGTTGCAAAAATTTTGATAAATGTAAATCTGAAAGTATCACAAACCGATAAATTTTTGTCTTGACCTTATGGACCCAACTTTCTACCGTAGAATTAAAAATTAAATTTTTTTTTTTTTTTATTTGTCTTAATTTGTATTAAATAATAATTGTCATCTATGTGACTTCTCTGCGAACTTAGACATTACTTCGCCTACAAAATCTTCATTATCAACAGTTCTTTTTTTTATGGAGGGTCATAGGATATAAGTCCGACAATCGTTGTTCGCACATAGCTGATCTTGTCCAAATCTCTCAATGTGCTAAATTAACGTTCCATCATACAAATTGTTATAGAAAGTGTGAGGCCAGTTTGAATAGCTTGCAAAACTGCTGGATAAAAATCTTTGACGCTTTCCAATAAATTAATGTATTTTTTGACGACTCGAAGTTTTTTTGGGCCAAGGTTCATACCATATTGTGGCTTCAACAATAAAGTTTTTCAACACAGATGTTTCATAGAAGTCCTCTATTTTTGAAACAATTCTTATGAACTCTTGATTTATGAACAATTTCGTTTCGCGGGAGTGAAGCTGCACGAGCGCAAAAGGTTTCATTATGATTTTCAATAAAAAACGTTCTTTCAATGATATAATTACAGAATCTAAATGCGGAATGAATATTTATCTTCTATAATATTCTCGTTGATTTGACTTGAATGTCATTCGCTTCACTAAGCATGGCAACACCTGGTCAATATTTAGTAAATTGCAACAGGTTGAAATTTTCTGAAGAATTAATGAAAATTCTTCTTTTGACTGTACTCGATAACATTCCGTTTGTAACGTTCAGGTACAATGATGGTAGACCAAAATGGACCCACGCAAATTTTAAAAATTATTTTGATTTTTGCATGTCCGTCCGTCCATCTGTCTGTCTGTCTGTCTGTTCGCACGATAACTCGAGAACAATTAGAGAGCTGAAATTTTGTACACAGACTTTAAAAAAGAATATTAAAATAAATTTCGAAAATGAGATAAATCGGGCAACTCCTTCGTGGGGTTGGCATACAAAAATTTCATTTTCCACTATATATTTATGCACTGTCAGCATAGAGAACTGAAAGTTGGCACATGGTGTTTTCATAGTAATAGCAAATAGAATTTCAAAACTGAACTAAATCAGGCAACGTCGTCTTGGTGTTGCCATATAAAAATTTGGGATTTTTACGTATACTGTGAAAACGATGAGTCCTAGACGGTTTTAATGTACTGAAAAGTTCTACAGAATGTGAAATCCTACGAAATTGGTTATCACCATTTTTACTGTTCGGCGAACCTTTTATATGCGAAAAACCACTTCAACAATTCTTACTTTCACAGAGAAGTGATCATACAAAATTACATGCGGGCATTCATCTAGGGAATCACAAGAATTGGTCATACCTAGACCAATTCTAGATTTTCTACTTGTTTTATTTAGAAATTGCAGATTATTTTGAATTCCCTGCAACTGTTTAGTGATAGGTTCTAGTATGATGAATATATAACATTTACGTGCAGAGCTACAACAAAATTACTACTAGCTGTTGTAACATAAAGATAGTGCGCCTTTTATCTTGTGTGGGCGTTAATACTTGTAGACAATTTCTGGAGTTGCTTAAAGACCTAGAGAAATATCTTATATGGAAATCTTTATCATTTTCTCACAAAAAAATTTTGAATCAATAAGATTCATCAATAAAATCCAAAGAGGTTTTGGCATAGCAATAGGAAATAAAATTTCATCACAGATTTTTTGTAATCAAACACCAGACCAAAGAATATCTGTAGCGTATTTCCAGATGTACAAATTTATTTGTAATGAAACTCTCTAACTTAAGTAATATGACATTAAAAATATTTGCTAGGATAAATTTTATCTGACCTTTTTAGAAAATCAATAAAATAATAGTCTCAGTGCATTGCTTTTTCAACTGGTTCGATGGATTCTTCGGAATTGCCAGCTGCCACTGTGCGGATGGTGTTATACTTCCGTACGTGAACAAGGTCCGTAATTTGGGCATTATACTTAATTCTAATATGAGATGATGCGACCATATTCAGGTCAGCCTTTCTAAAATCTACGCAACTCTTCATCGCTTATGGCTATCAGCTAGTTTTATCTTGCCTCAATTGCGTTGCCATTTAATAAAGACTTTAGTCCTTCACCACTTTACGTATGGTTGCCTTGTTTTTACGAAGTTGGATTCAAGATGCACTAGAAAATTAAATTTCGCATTCAATGACTGCGTCCGGTTTATTTTTGGATTACGAAGGATTGACCATGTGTCTCATCTTAGTTTTGCTCTACTTGGATGCCCGCTGGAAGTGAATTTGAAGCGGAGAGTTCTATTTTTTATGTACAACGATATTACTACAGTCAAACCTCTATATCTAGCTAGCTTGGTCCGGTCTCTTAACTCTACCAGAGGGCGTAAGTTTTTAATACATAGATTCCTAACATTAGTCTTAGAGGGGTCTTACATTGTTCAGGCAATTCGTTCTTGGAACGAGCTGCCTAGTAACATTCAGCGGGCAAATTCATTCGGAGCAATCAGACGGCTTCTTGTTGATTTTATACAGTAACGTTCTTTTGTCTGCGACACGCACGCATTTGTTAAATTTTATAGTTTTTCTTCTTTAATTTGAATTTTGATTTTGTTTTGGAATTTCTGATTTTGATTTTAATTTTAATTTGTTTATTTTAATTTTGATCTTAATTTATCTTTTAATTTAAATTTTGATCTGGTTTCTGAATTTTGGATATTGTTTTTAATTTTGATCTACATTTTTTGTTTTAATTTTAATTTTTATTTAGTTAATTTTAATTTTTTCATTTAATTTTGATTTTGTTTTTGATTTTAATTTGATTTTTAATGTTAATTTTTATTCTAGATTGTTTATTTGCTTATTTCTATTATTTTTAATTTTATTGGTTTTGATTTTAAAGTTAGTTTTTGAATTTTGATTTTAAAGTTAGTCTTTGAATTTTGATTTGCCCGTATGTTCAATTGATGCTAATTTAAAAGATTGTTAATCTTATAGTCTCGTTTACCAGGAAATATATATATTATTATTAATTTGAATGGAAAAATTACAAAATTTTTGCACAGGTTAAATTCGTGGCTAAAAATTTAAATATGATGTGAATACAAACATAATGAAAAGATGATTTTATAAAAGCATCACCATCTGTGATGAATTTTCTCGTGAATTCAAAAAATGTTATTTATTTTGAAATGAACTGAAAAGTATGAAAGAGTACTTTCACGAATATGCATAGTTAGTTTTCTTTTTTTATCTATGTACATATTTCCAATATTTTCATTTAGGAAGTAACAAATAATTATAAAATCCAAAAATCAGCTACCGTATTTTATATATAATTTCTATTTGCAGAAAATTATATTTTTTTTCGTGTCTAATAATTTCTTTACAAAAAGGGCTGAAATTAAAAGAAGTTACGCATACAATTAGTATTTTTTTACTTCGGTTTAATTTTTTATTATCAATTGATCTATATACATTTCGTGTAATTAGTTTTTGCCAACAAGTTTTAAAAGGCACATAATTTTGTTGAACTGATTTTAAAATTTGGTTTGGAAATCACATTTATGTTAGAATTAGGAGATCTAATAGACAATTTTTAGCGGCTAATTTTAAGACGTTAATATGTTTCTCAGAACAAAAATGTCAATGATTAGGGTTCCACGATAAGCAGATAAGACAAGATCTGGAAATAAATGTTGCAAGCAGTCATGTAAGACTTGTAACAAGGATGGTTTTAAAAATGATGATCGTCTATTCTCATTCTTAAAAAAAGAAAAACGAAGCTGTGAAAATTTTGGGGAACATTTGGCGCACGTCCACCATCTTACATAAAATCCTGGCGGAGCCCTTGGTTATGTTTAAGTGTAAGACAAACTATGGACGGTGTTAATTTCGAAATTTTTATTATCTAAACCTCGAAAAGAAGATTCCTTCGATATTATCGGTATGTATCTTTGCCATAGCTAACGTCTACTTGTATCAATATATTCAATAAATACCAAATTTTCGTCGGAATACATTATGTTCGATATCAGATGAACTTTCTGTTCCACCCTCCCTCTCAACTGCTACCCATTCTTTCTTTCCCGAATATACATAGATTTCTGAGTCAAAATTAAACAATTTTCTTAAGTATTACTGGAATTCCTAACATTTTAACTTATACATATATATAAAAAGATAGCTACACAAAGTTTTCCCATATATATTGCCATATGACTGTTTCCATCCCCATTGCTCATAATGATCAAAAAGGAGTATTCTGCTTGTGGCTAAGATTATGAATAATATGAATTCAATATGCTAGTAAGGAGACAATTTGTATAGTATTGAAGAAGATCATTTCAATTATTAGATACTTTTTTGTTTTAGAATAAGACACAAAAATACATTTCCAAGCGATAAGTATAACTATTGACTTAAACTGTTCTAATTGCCAATTAATGCTAAATCCTTATTAAACTGTATTCTCAAATAAATCTAACATTTCAACACCAATCTATTTGCAAATCATCCATATATACATACATATATGCAGTATGTAAATATTTTGTGATTTCTGGTGAATAATTATAAAACAATAAAGGCCATCGAATAGAGCCTTGCGGAACTCCATTAAATTTCTATCTCTTGGTAACAGTAATTTAAACAATTTCCAAATAATTGTGCTGGGTAAAAATAGAATGTAATATTTCAGAACAACTATGTACTATGTGTAGTAGAGAATGTTGATGTGGCTAAAAACGATTTTTATTGCATTAGTAAGCCACATCCATTTGAATTACTCCCTCCTCATATGTATGTGTGACACCGTATCTAGAGGAGCAAATTCACAACAGTATTTTCTTTTGAAATCCGATTATCATTTCTTTAGAAGCTTATACCTTTTGAAAATATTCGTGAATCTACAAAAACATGAGCCTTTCAAGTACCTAATTTATAGAATATATAGAAATGCTATCTACCTCTACTGTAAACAGAGAAATTTTAAACCACCAGCACCACAAAAACTAAAAATAACCGACTCAGTAGAATAAATTCAAATTGAGATAATAAGATAGAACAGCTTAAGTGTCAAAGTATACAGATCACAAGATGAAAGGTTACACAAGACTCACGCCCACTACTTCAGATTTTTTTTTAATGTTCACAACATCGGTAAGAGAAAATAGCTCCCATAAATGCTTGACAAATCTCAAGTTTCATTTTAATTCTAATGCTCTTGATAACGCCTCCCGTTCATGTCACTGTAATGTTTTTTTTACAATCTTTAATCTGAAAAACAATTATATTCACTACAAGGTATATCGTCCAATGACCTCAACATTTTGACAAGTCTAATTCCAATCAGCCTAATTGAAATTCTAATACCAACGACTTGGAGTAATTTTTTTTAACCCATCGCAATTTCTATGTTTCTCAAAATGCATGTAATTGTTACACATAGATCCCATTTCTATATGGGATTAAGTCAAATAAGTACTAGAACAAGCCATCGGCTAAGCTCACTTAAAACTTTCTATCTATTTTCCACATTAAAAGTTTTTGACCCACAATTTAAAAATGACTTAATCGCATCGCTGTCAGTTTTGTATCCCTCATTTAGGTATGTGTGTGTGGTTACAATATAGCTCTAATTGGTAATCTCCTAAAATCCATAGATTCATTTGAGCCAATTCTAACAAAACTAACTAATTCGACCGTAAATTACAGGTATATACGCGCGTTTACCTTTCATTCAAAAGCCGTGCTTCAACGTTTTGCATTTAAGGCATCAAATGGATACCAGACAGGTCTGGTCTGGTAACTGTGTGTATACCCGTAGTTACCCAAAACAACGTCGCCTGAACGAATTCTCAACGTAAATTATTGTTGGGTAAGTGACATACTTGCTGCAGGTATCTAGGTCAAATCCTTATGGCTTAGAGAGAGAGCTTGAGGCAGGGAAGTTACTATAAAGCCAAAGTTTATGTCTCCCATTCCACAATGTCATCCACCCTTGTTTCGTGTAGGTTTGTTCTACTCTAACGCCGTACTGTGTAAAATTGTAGCATCGGCAGGTTGGTGGTAGTACATAATATTGCTATGCACATAACGAGGGGGTGGTAAGCGTATAAAAGTGTTGTAGTAGGCCTCTGCGGTTATTCCTCTGAGTGTTATTTTGCAGAAAAATTCCACCCTTAAATGAAATGAGGGACAACCGTATCATGTTTAAAAATGCTTGAGATATATATGTATATATGCATGTAAACCTACGGTGTATATTTACAAACTAAGGGTGAAGGGAGGGGACAGGGGTTGGAAACAATAGATGTTATGCTATGCGGAAAATCGTGCTGTGTCAACTGTATGAGATGGATCTATCTCTAGATGTATCCCCGGAGGGAGGGTATCGTGTTACATCACAAGGTGTTGACAGAATTCAAAAACCGTCTCTCGGGCTTAAACTGGTTTTTTCGGAAAATATGTATTATTCTGTCGGCACACAGCCATTGGTGTAGTAGAGAGTATTTCTAATAAAAAAAAAAAAAACACATTCCCAAGGTGGATATTCTCTACCTGGATATTTCGTTTTTTTATTTAGGAAATGTTTCGCTTCCTACATGATGAGCAAGGTAATTTTCTTTTCAGTTAATTGGAATTGTTAAAATGGAGGTATATTTTGAATTAAACTCCCGTAAGGATTTATAAATCTCAAAGCAGTGTCCACAAAAAAAGACATACCTTGTTGGAATAGGTATAAATGCATGCTGACAACTTACAATTGAACACAGGTATTCTAGTGGTTATCATTGTTGAGAATTGTTCGGCATATGTACCTTATCTACTGATCCTTGTTAACCAAGTTTTATAGTTGAGTGAAATGTCAAAGACTTTGATGCTCATACATAAGTTTTTTGAGCTGAAGGTGAGTTGGTATCGGATTCGACAATGGAATATGAATAATTTACTATGGAATGAAAATTTAGATAAAACCTTCTGAGAACTGGACTTGTATTGTATTGTAGTTATGGGGGAAGCTGCTTCCTATACATTCACCTAGAATTTAATAACATTCCATTGGTAGGTATTTAAAAAAATTTTAAAATTTGTTTTAAAGACGAACAAGAACAGACATAAAATACACACACAAAACCCGATAAACACATCATCCACACCGCTTTAAGAGGAAACTTCTCTAGTACCTCACTAAAGTACTGCGGTCGCTAAACTAAGCGACTTACGGCGCTGAACAAGTGGTGCCGCACCTGCCGTACAACGTTTCGTCATGCTGGTCCAGGAGAAAATCCTGGATACAGATGACAAAAAGTTGCACTTTCAATTTTTTTTTTGCAAAATTTTATTTTTTGCTAAATTTGATATTTTTTTTTTGCAAAATTTGATGGATTTTTTTGCAAAATTTAATTTGATGATTTTTTTGCAAAAATTGTTTTTTTTTGCAAAATTTGAGAAGTTTTTTTTTTGCAAAATTTGATAATTATTTTTTTGCAAAATTTGATAATTTTTTTTTGCAAAATTTGATTATTTATCGTATGTGAATAACAGTTATTCCAAAAATATTTAACTAATAAATCAAAGAATATACCGTTTTAGTCGTGACCATCAAGTATACCAAAACACTTATGAAGACGACGACGTTCTATGATGTTGTGGTCTATTAGTTTGACGGGGTTGACCGTACCCAGAGGGAAAAGGAAGTGCTCAAAGACGAATGCAATATGTCTACTTTGGAAGCTCACAGCACTTCCCCACCGTATCCTTGTTCATATTGGTTTAACGTGAGCCTGTCCATAGAGGAAAGTGCTCAGATGTAGATCCTTGGAAAATGCTCTTGGAACGCTTTTAGGGTAGCACTCTTGGAGCACTTATAGGGATTACCAAAAATACTAAAAATTTCAGTTTTATGCTGAATGCATTCCGTTTAATTTTCAATCTATACGATTTACAAGCACACTTCAACTAACTACTAAATATTGAAAACTTTGCTACGCTTTCTGGTGCATATGAGTCATATTTTCACAACAAAAAATAAATAAGCCTAAACTTAGGGAAGGAATCTGCTTCCGCAAAAATTCCTTTGGTTGTGGTAAAAGAGCGCTTGGGAAAAAATATTTTCTGACTATATTGTGGCAGCGCTTCCCCTTACAAGCGCTTGACATATTTCTCGCAGGTTGTCACTGGAACTAGATTTTGTTTGGTGCACACTTTATTTGAACTAGAAACTAGAACATCAATTGCGAGTAATTCTTATTCGGTTTAACCGGAAGATTAAGACAGGTCACGAGAACGAATGTGGTCGTCGACGAGGATTTTATTTGACAATAAAAATCTCTTTTGATTTTTTCCACTGCACTACAATGTTGAAGTTCGACTTGGGTAAGTTACTACTGGTTTTATTAATTTCAGTCTATTAGAACTCTTTAGATTGATATCTTTGGGGAATTGATTGATTGTTAATATTTGGAGTTTTTCTGAACTCGCTGATAAGATTTTTGTGTCGGGATGGGAGTATAATATTGACCAAGATAAATGTCTAGTAGTCTAAATTTTCCATATTGATATATTTCATTGGCTGGTGTCATATTATTCAGTAAGATAAGTAAA
>OZ005744.1:185647436-185701864 GCA_963930735.1 Dioctria linearis
CTAGGGTATCCAGTCTGCTCCGGGTAAAGGCCGTACACTCGCACAAAAAGTCTTCTGTTGTCTCAGGCTCTCCCTCTAGGCAGGACAGACACTCAGGGCTGTCAACAACTCCCATCCTTGTTAGATGAGCGTGAAGTGAGCTGTGGCCGGTAATGTTGCCAACCACAGTTATACATTGTTTCCTTCCGAGCCTCATGAAAAAATGGGAAATATTCCCATCAAGAAACAGTTTTGTACATCTACAAGTACTCAGGTTCTTCCATCTCTGTTGATGCTTCCTACGAACATCCGCTTGATGAGAGACCCGTAGCTCGAGGTGGCAGCGTCTACTGCGGGCTCCGGTCCCAGGAACGTAGAATCACAGCCAGCCCTATCTAAAAGGTCAGCCCTTTCATTCCCCATGATCCCCATGTGACCAGGAACCCCCAGGAGGGACACTTTGTTGTGAATACACAGCTTATCCACTGACAACCTGCAATCCTCCAGTAACTTAGACGTTATCCAAGGGCCACTCAGAGCCATCAAGGCTGGCTGACTATCCGAAAGGATAGCAATGTCGTTCCCCAGGATTTGCATATCAAGGGCTGATTTCGCTGCCATTGAGATGGCGAAGACTTCAGCCTGGAAGACAGTGGTGTGTACTGAGTACTTCATTCCAAAATCAGGCTCAGAAAAGTGGACACCCGCCCCAGATCCCTTATTAGTGAGAGAACCGTTGGTGAAAATTTTTATAGCAGACCGAGGAGGGATGTTTATACGCTAGCCTCGCATTCACTGCAACCTGAAAGATCTTTTGTGAGTCAGCGTTCTAAATTATTCTTCCCTTCTTAGTTTACGAGTGTTAATAATGTCCAGAATCATTCTGGGATTAAGATTTCAGAAGTAGTTTTGTAGAGGAAAGGTGTGTTCAAAGTGGAGGAATCTCTGTCTGGCTAATGCTTTGCAATTACAGATTACTTCCTCTGAAGTTTCATGAGCATCCTAGTTGAAGTGGCAAGATGAAGTTTCAACAAAGTCAATCTTGTTTACCGAATAGAGGAGTGAGCTAAGAAGAGCTCTTTATTTTAAACTCTGATATCTTTTGCTTATTCGCCAAGAGGTGACGCTAAACTTTTTTACGTAACGAAGTCCTTTTAGCCTTTTGCAATAAAGAGTTTTTGTTTATTCTCCCAGTTATTTAGGGCCTGCCTCTGACGTGTCATTTAGAAGTGCCACAAAATTTTTTTGGTCTAGCCTTTATGGCCCTTTTGTCTCAGCATCCGGATGAGGATTTTTTTCTCTTTTTCTTTTCATATTATTAAGCCAAGCTCAGGAGATACTATATGATGGAAGGCACAACATGGCAGGAAGGAGATTTGGAACGGAATTAGTGAATGTGAGGAGAGCGGCGTAGGTGCTGATGTATGTCTCTCTTAAACTTTCGCAGATTGTATGCCGGAGTTCGGGATAAAAGAGCATCTCGGACTTTTACTGAACGGCCGAAGGATATTTTAAGGGGTAAAAGAATAACTTTGTTGCACTTCGATATATTTTTAAGATTTTTCAAATAAATTTTTACTATCCTTGATTCAATAGCGAAGTAACTTAAAACAGGTTCTTGATGGTCGATCCATTTATGGCTCTTTTAATATAGTTATTGGCGCTTTTTTCTATGACTAATAACTCAATTTTGAATACGGTCGGGATAGAGCCCAGGGCTTTTGAGATATGGTATTTTCGACCGTATATGCTCAGTTCGAATCCACCGTTCATTTTTGAGCCATCTGTATAAAACACCATTGCACTATGCTTTAAGGACGGCTTAGTGAAACGTCATTGTTGTCGGTTTCCCAAAACCACGTTGAATTTTCTACTAAATCCACCTTGGGTGTAATCATATCATACATTGTTGTCACTTACTCGAAGTATATCTGTTTTAAGTTACGTAACCGATCAATTAGATCACCTAGCACGAACCGTTTATTCTTTTGCAATCTAATAGCACCGAAAATCGCTTCCTTTCTCATCTGCAAATGTATAGGTGGAAAGTTTAATAAGTCCTTTCATGGCTGCTGTAGGACAAGTACTCATCGCAACAGATATTCCAAGACAAACAAGACGCTGTAGCATTAGTTGGTGGAACAATGGCAATGTTCATGCGAGAATAGCATGCAATTTTCCAATAACGTGATTGTCATTGATCACGAACAACTTTTGGTAAATCGTTGAGAAACTGTTGTAAATAATGAAGGTCCAAGAACTGCTCCTAGCGGAATCTCATAAGATAGTCGGAGAGGATTAGATATGCTATTTTTAACCATGATCGACTGACAAAAGCTGAAGAGTTGTATAGGCAAAAGAATCAAACATAACGAAGTCAACTTAACCAGAACTTGATAATGGTGAACACTGGTGAAGGCCTCAGAAGATCTAAAATAATCAGAACGTTTACAAAATTCATATCGAACGCCTACGCTAATCGTCTGTAATCTCCAATACTGCTCTTTTACAGCTACATATGTTGTGGCCAGAGGCCCGATTGCACCACTGTAATAAACCTTTTCTGTTCCATTATATTAATCTTTTCAGAGCTTTGGACAAGAAACACAGAATGCTAATAGGACAACGATCATGGCGACAAGTTCTTCAGTAAAGCTAGCAGTACATGCGTAGAAACGTGGAAAAAGTAAAGTTAGAATTGAAAAGATATATAACAATAAAAGAAAGGACAATTAAAAAAAATAAACAAAGATGGTATTATTAGGCCCGATTGAACCCCTTTGTATGTCGTCTATATCAAAATTCTGACCCATATGGAAAATTGGATCCTCGTAATTAATTTAGCAGAGGTAAAAAATGAATTTATCTCATCGGAATCAAAAGTACAATTGGAATTGCTGAGTGACCTGCCATAAACAGCAGGATGCTTTCAGTTTTACCACAGAATTCTAGGAGGTAGATTGGAATTTAGTTTTGAGGTGAAATATTCTCCGTTCGCTAAATGCAAGGTTATACCACAGCGGTTAGAGCTGGCTTGTAAAGCTGTTTCAGCTGTTTCGTATTTTCGGCTTTAACTAGCAGCCAAAATGTCACGTTCTCTTTGTCTTTTAAATATGTGGTACTAACCATCTGGAGAAAAAAAAATCGTGGTTCTAATAATTTCGACTGCAGTGCCATCTGTAAACCATAAATCATTGAAATTTTTCCTATTAGACTGATTGATAAAAGGTCTAGAAATGCATTCAGCTTGATAAAAGTTGTTGTATTTGTTATGTAATACCTACTGAACCCTTCCTTGTCCGGTTCGATTTTATAATGCCTATTAGTAATATATGGGCATACCATTCAACGTAGTATCACTTACGAAGATATTCTGTAATTTCTGATTTTGCGGGTCTAGCTTATCTCCTTTTGCAAGAAGCGGGTATCAGTAATTACGGAAGTTTGTCCGAGGGTAGTCTCTAAGTGATTTTGTTCCACCTTTAGAACATAGAAACATATCTGCGTATATTCGAGGAAACTGACTGTTCAGTAGAATTTCCTACATGCTGAATATCTTCTTCTGAGCTTGCGTGCTACTCTGCGCTGAGATCAATGATCACTCGTCCCTTCACATTTATTTCCCGCATCTTCAAATTTCTCGTCAAAAATCTTATCTAATAGAAGATCCTGACTATGTCGTAGTTCATTGACATTGAATATTTTATTTGTAAAAAATAACGTAATAAAATTTGGCACAAAACATATAAACCAAATGCGTGATCGGGCATTACTTACCCGGAACAGACTTGTACCTACATATATAGCTCCCGGCACACAGTCAGCATAACACTAATTCCACGAGGGCGTTTCCTTCCGCGTTCCAGAAATTATTCGTACAAACCACAAAATTACTTTCTAACGACCTTGCTCACACTGACTGGTACGAGCTTATCATTCAGGATCAAAATGGGAATTGGCCTGAGAGACTATGACTGGATGTCGAATGGAGAGATGGAAGAACTCAATAAGAAAGAGAGGAAAAATACATTAAATCAGTGTATTATGGACAGATGGCAAGCCAGATAGAGGGAGAAAAAAACGGATGAGCAACTCGTTTTTTTTTTCATTGGGTAGGTGTCCTTCGTTGAGGAGCACCCTGACTTTGAATTCAATCTTAGCACGGGTTTCCTTTTTACTGGCCATGGCTCACTAAATGCATCCTTGCATAAAATGGGTCTATGTATAAGTGAGGAATGTATGGGTGGATATAGTTGTGAGGATTGAGTACATGTATTGTGTGAATGCCCTAAAGAATTTGGGGATTTGTGTAGTACGAACGTATAAAGAGCTCTTGGGGGCTATGTTGTCAGTAAGGTACTGAGCCTTAGAGAGCAGCATCGATGCATGCATAAATATGTAAATGAAGTTTTCATTACAGTTTTCAGTTTTCATACAGACCAGGAGAAATATGCTAGATAGGATATGTCTGGAATCCCCCCCTCTGTAAAAAGAAATAGACGCAGTTTAGAAATGAGTGCGTCATCAGTCTCTGGCTTGCATGAAGCCCAACTGAAGTAGCCTTTGCTACGAACCCTGATTGGAAGTTTTTGGTTTATACGACGGAGTCGGTTGGGCATGGAACTTGTTCCATTCCGACATTGGTGAGGTCCTTCACGAAGTAACGTGATGTCTATCGTCGTTGACGCCCAAATGTGGATAGAGTCCAATTCCCTAGACGAGTGTGGAATGACTCACCAATGAATGATTCATGAAAGTGAATGATCGTTGACATCTTTCTATAGAGCTAGGGTTTAGTGAGAACGCCAAGCAGGCACTTGGTGTAGACTGATAATTCAGAAACAGAGAAATGTTTCTGGAGGGCGATGATTGACGTTCATCAGAGTGGGAACAACACCGTGGGATTAAGCCATACTTGGTAGATGGCCACATTAAACCGCTCAAGGTCTTTGTTACTCACCCGGTGTACCTAACTAAATATTAATTTTCACAAGATCAATTGTTCAATTTTCATAAATCGATTTTTATTCGTCGCTATTCATCAATCTCTAATTAAAATCATTCAACAATGAAAACACATATTTCATCCGTTCATTAATGCAATTCAATTCAATTAATTCATTATAATTGAATTAGCACCCACGACCCTTTAAAACAATTTCAATATCCATTAAAACAAGGAAATGACATCTTAACCGCGTGTTTATTCTAACAGTCATCCTAAGTATACCCGCAACCTACATAGATACGTACCTTCATAGTGTCCACAGGAAGTTAAGCAAATTAAAACGACTAATCGTTTGACATACATGTTTACTTTCTAAATATAACCAGAACCACCCTGTAAAAGGATATTTATGTAATCTTCATTATTAAAAAGTCATCATGAAAAGAGTCAGGATTGAGGGAGGACACACACCATAAGCAGAAGCTTCATATTCCTGCCGAACGTGAGGGATGAGATGGGGATTGGAAATAAGCGAAGAACGGCACTTCGTAAACATTCCAATAATATTACACACACCTGCCATAAGCAACCCTCATATAATCACTCACTCAAGAAGCAACGAAATACCTTAATACCTCGACAAGAAAGCCTTCTCTGGAATTTCTAACGCATGCTGGAATGAGCCGACATTTTAATCCATTAAGTTGAGAGTGCACACGTATATTAATATAAATGGCCCGTCAATTGGGCTGACAGGACCCTTTGACAGGATTAGATATATATGTATACACGCATACATGTATATGTGCACGTGGATAATATATGTTCTAGTGTCATGTAGTTGAACATGATTTCGAGATATAATGTTGTGCAACCGAACTAATATCCTTTGACTTTTATCCTGCAATAAAAAGCATAACAAAGAATCCTTGAAGACCATGACCATGACTGTGTCAAATATGTTCGGCATTCATTTTTTTTTGCAATTCCCACCCCAGCTATTCCCCTGGCATGGTGTGTGTGCGTATAGTAGCAAAATAATTTAACAAAAAAAAAAAAAGAAAAAAAAAAAACAAGGTAACCAGGGGGTGTACATGAATAAGGGACCAAGAGAATGTCGTCCGGATCTGAAACAAGGGTGATTTTGCAACACTGCTGTGATGTGATAGCATGCAAACTGGAAATAATGTCACTTCCTGTGAGGGCTTCTGGTACAGCCATATGTGGCCTTTATGCCCTGGCATTCGTGTGGAAACATTTTGCTGACCTAAGCGGGGGAAATTGTTGCTATTTATAGGGAAATTCCAGGAGTTGATTTGATTTTATATAATATATGTTTTATATGTACTCAGTGAGCTCGATAAATTATTACTGGTTTTTCCCTTTATATAGTTAAAAAAGTTTAAGGGCTCGGAGGAATGTTTGTCGTCAATATTATGTCAAATTTCACCTTCGAGATTGTTTCAAGGGGATTTTGGTTTTTTTTAAATACATGGTCATAAATAATTAAATATATCAAGGCTGTGAAGAGTATTTCTGAACTATACATTTTGAAAATTTTAGAAAGTTTCCATGCATACCCTGAAAGTAATATGTAAATGTGTACTGTAGCATACGCATAGATGATGAGCCATATATGATGAAATTTGGCAACTTAAAGTGCAGAAACCACAAAAGTCAAGGTTTTCTTTTTGGTTTAGTTATTCATTTTTATGCGTTTCGACCTGAATATCAATTACAGGTGTATGATTATTGTTCTATTCCATGTAAGCTTTTAGTTTATCAAATAAACAGGTGATAGATACCACTAACTCTCTTGGTAATAATTGTCAGCGAGTTGGTTAACTTTACTGATTCCAACTTAATTCTGTACGAATATTCACTCTAATTTAAAAATAACCGGCCAAGTGCGAGTCGGATTCGCGCACGAATGGTTCTGTACCATCATACAAAATTTAACACTACTTTTTATTTATTTTTTCAAATGAGAGTAGGCGTCATGTGAAAAAATAATGCTGTCATTTGTAAAAAATAATAATAATGCTGTCATTTGAAAATCATTTGAAAAAAATGTCTACTTATGATAATACTAATGAATGAGAATAAAACGAGGAAAAAAACATCGAAAAAATCACGTTTCTTGTATGGGGGCCCCCTTTAATTTTTAATTTAATTTTATTTTTTTTATTTGTTGTTATAGCAGCAATAGAAATACACAGTCTGTGAAAATTTCAACCTCTACCTATTACGGTTCATGAAATACAAACTGGTGACGGACGGACGGACAGATCCGTATGCTAGCACCTCAACTAATTGCGGAGAGTGTGGAATGGGTAAGGAAACGGAAAAACCAGAACTACCACCCACAACATAGAATAAAAATTTACGCCTTTAAAAAAACCAAAAGGGTGACACACATCCAGACTATACACCACTTTTTGAGATTGTAGGGAGGATACGGTTTTAAATATCCTCCGCGTGTGCTGCCCCAACCTCCCATGGCATCATTCGAGTTGACAGTGAATCCTGATACCCCTATAACTAGAAAATAGAGAACGAGCGAACCTAGTCAACCTTTTAATCACCGAGGGGTGAGAGCTCCGGGAGAAAGGAAGAAATAGAAAATCTATCGAAAGCTCAAGAAGGCCTAGAGACCTAGAGTCGCTTTCGTGCAATTTAAACTGATAATAAAATAAAAAGGACGACACGCTTCCCAATTCGTCAATGTCCTGCCTATCTGCTATCTTTCTGTTACCATCGTTTTTTCAATATTTCGTTTGTGTTCGCCATTGTTGTCTTTTATTAACCAATAAACCCGTTGCCCACCTCGCAAGGCATAATAACTTATGTATATCAGTCGCACACTTGGAATTGCCTTATCCATCATGGCGGTCTCTATCTCAGCATCTCGTTTCCGGCATCTTTCTTTCTTAATTTTCTCCGTTCCATCCACGTGGAACTTTCTTAACAGCTGTGTAACACTCAATTTTGATCCACAGCTATCACTGGGGCAGCTGTGGAGATGTTCTAGTCGGGCCGGAATTCCTGAGGTCGGATTCGTATGCGACCATAACGTAGAAATTTCATTGAATGACTTTTCAGTTCCTACAGTTTTATTATTTTTGAACATTTGTATATGACTTGTGAAATGAGTAAATCCTTTGTTCTTGCTAGTAAGTAGGAGCGATGAATATTTAAATGTGAATTCCATGCTCAAAAAATTATATTGAAACACCCTATATTTCTGTTTTATCATAATCGGTGGCTACTTTGAAAGCAGTTATTACTAGCAAACCATTAAAAGTAACCCAGAAAGTCGATAGAGGCAAGGATAAGTCTTTTAGGTCGCCCGCTGTCACACTGGATTCTGTAGTATGGGAGTGCAGGTAAAAATATAGGAATCAATTATAAAATTTTTGTACATATACAGGGTATTTCAGATATGGATGTCATCCTTGTAGGAGGTAACAGGGCAGCTCGAGAAACGAAGAAAATTCGAGTAACCCAGAAAACATCGATCCGAAAATCGAAACTTTTGAATGCGGACGCATATCATTCTCTGCCTGAGCAAAAACATAATCCATTAAAATATTAAGTGCGCTGCCAGACCTCTTTATGACGCTCCCCTTTTCTGCTTTCTTAAAATTCCTGTTGACTACGGCCTTGGGCGGATTATTGCATTCGGCGTCTAATTCCGAGCTCCGTTCCCGTTTCCCGATTGGGGTGGTTGCTATTCTTCTACATTACTACTTTTCATTTGTCTTCTAGGGTTGCATCTTGAACAGTTTGCAGGAGTCACACCAGGTGTACCGCACACAAATCAGCTGTACCTATATCTGCCAGAACTTTGCCATAGGACCTGTGAGCCCACACTTTAAACATTTTCGAACCATGGTCGCATTGGACACTATAGAAACCGCCTGGAATTCGGTCGCGGCATATGCCAGATCTAGCTCTTGAGGGCGGTGGAACTAAATCTTCAACCGAAGCTCGGATTGATTGCAGTTGTCTTCCTAACTCTACAAAGTCTTGAACTGTCCTAACCTCGATCTCGATTCTAAGTTCTTGGCCTTCGAATAGTGGTTCAGTTAGACCGACAAGCATATTCGACATCATCGTGATGTACATCCCTATAGACGACTCATCCTTACCTTGAGTTCTTCGCTTGATTTCTTCGATTAGACGGTCATCATAATCGGATGGCAGAAATTCTTTCTTTAATTCCTTTACAAGCTCTGCCCAAGAATAGAATTTTTCCTTGTTTGCCCTATACCATATGAGTGCACGTCCTGAAAACAAATCAAGAGTGGAACGGAATAATTACTGTTTAATAACACCCCGAGCTTCTGCCAACTCGTTTACTCTCTCTACAAATGAAAAATGAATTCAGGGACTGCCCGTGTTCTATTGAAATACTTTTTATAAAAAGTAAGTGTGAATTATATGGTGGCAATATGGGCAATTGGTGTTGTGTGACCTCCTTCATTGAACTTCTATGGTAGGCGATCAGAGATAACCATAAATTTTTACTTAAGTTCGATCCAAATTTCTTCTAACCTTTTAAATAGAAATTTATAAATACCTTCAGCGGGCTAAAGTTTTAGTTAATTCTTTTACTCTGCTGATTTAAATTAGAGCGAGGCATTACTGGGTTACGCCTTGGTTACGTCAACAAGTCGAAGCATTGTTGAGCCATCTTCGATTTTATATACATAGTCACGTTATGCGGATAACACAGAAAACTCGTACACCAGAATCTGTATTTATTGTATATGTATACTACATTTTTGGATGATTAGCTCAATATTTTATTTATAAATCTATATTTAATTTTTGACTCATACTGCTATCATTTAATTTACAAATTAAAATTGCAAAAAACTAAGAGTGTGTAGAACAGTGAATTTCCAATAAACTTTTACGCCGCTTAGTAGGCTTTGTTTTATTTAAAATTTTGGATAAAAAACATGCACAAGACAACTTACTTATTTCTTCACTCAAAGAAACTTTGATAAATAAATATTTTTTTGAGCAAATTCAAAAAGCTCCAACGCTTGCGATGTTTCGTTTTATTTTAATTAAAATTAAAACTAAAAAACTTCTATTTGGAGAAAGTAATTGCTCATTCCTTAAAAAACTTTGATAACTAATTTTTTGTGAGTGAATTCAGAATTCAAAACTCACCAATTATTAGCTTTTTCGACATTTGGATGAAAAATAAATATTTATTATTTTGAAAATAGCTGAAAAATTGTAGAAATAAAACAGTATTTTGTTGGAAAAATATGCAAAAATTATCCGAATTAACGGATAATTAACGACAGATATCCGGATTACCAAAATTTGTTGGATAATCCGGATAATTTGATATCCTATTCATGACAGAGGGAAGGGACATATTCAGTGAACTGCAGTGAGCCTCAGCTATGTATGCGTATGCGTGTATGACTGTCACCGTCCAGCAAACAATTTGGCGAGGTTTTGCCAAAAGTAAGGAATGAGCAATAGTTCTGCAACAGGGACAGCATTATTGCAATAAAGTGTATATGATTGCTTCTCTTTCAACTATTGCCTATTTTTCGCTTTGAGCAAGCTTCGTGCAAAATTTGTAATATTTCTTCTATCAAATTCGGTCTTATTAAATTTTTCAATAATGCATGCTTTTTACAATTTATTGCAATTACTGACGCATTTTGTTTTCCAAGTCAGCGGACTTAAATTGTAATAAAATTATAATAAGATATTGTGGAAATATTTAAAAAAGATTGCCCTTACTTTTCGGAATCACAAAATGTCAATCCAGATATATTAAAAGTAAGTTGAAATTGGTAAATTAAAAGTAATTTACGTAATCCGCGCAATTGGCAAGTATATCTTGCTCTTGGTAAGGAATAGGCGAATTACTTATAAATTACCTTTTTTAACTTGCTTTCTTATGTCCGTTTAGTCCGCTGCCTAACTTACAAACGAGCATTCGGCAATATCGTTTTCGAGGGCAAGTTACTTTCGAGTTATTTTCGATTTACTTTGTTTGCTGAGCGTATATAGCATTTTTTATATGAGAAAGTGGGAAAATGCTTTACTTTCTCTTGTTCTACACATTTTTGATTTTTTTTTTACTAAATATTGGAAAATACACTTTTAAAAAATAAAATAAGAAAACCTGAATTTTGACGAAATTCCGTAAATCTTATTTTCTTATTATAATAAAAATGGAGGCCCAGCAATTCACCGATGTCTCTTGCGAGGAGGTTTGCAAATTAATTCCACATAATCTTATTGCTAAGAAAAGGTAAAAATATTTAAAGCATTCCAAGATTAACTTAAAGAGAAACGCGTGCAATACGATTTGCGAATTTTCCGAAAATTATTTCTTCGTGGTTCAGGATGCCGTTAAACGATTTCAAGGATAGCGTTGATGTTAAAGAATATATTCGTTTTGTAATGAAAATGAAATAATAAAATTTATGAAACAAAAAAAACATAACTACTTATTACTATTATAGTATTTCTTAAATCCATATTTCATTAAGATATCTAAAAATAATAAAAGAAATCATTTTTTTTGAGTAAATTCTAAAATTGTTATATGCAACGCTAATAAAAAAATAATTGTCTTTCCTAAACTAAGAGCTGAAAATCCGCAAATTTTTGACATGATATGTTTTGCATGTTAGAGTATTTCAAAATTAATATTTTTTAGATCAAAAATCTAAAATTAATAAAAATTTAGTTTTTCTTCAATGTTTTTTTTTAACTTTTAATTTATTTTATTTTTTTGAAAAGCCCCATTTAATACCAATAATTTAACATATCACACTTAAGAATAAAGTAACCCGGTCTCAAATATTCAGCATATTAAAAAACATGACCACAGTGAAAACCATAAATATTGAGTCACCCTATATCCAAGACCTCAGTTCGTCAGGCTAAACAAAAAAATATGGGTCGAGTATTTTCTAAGACTAACTTAATTAATTCCGAAAGTTTAATCAAATCCGGACGGGGGTCGGGTCTGAAAGTTGACGATTTTGATCATTTTCGTATGAAATTGCTGCATATGTATTATATGCCACACTTCTTGGCAAGTTAACTCGTTAAAGTTGATTTTTTCATTTATTTTTAGAAAGGTTTATCGGACAATAGAAAGATTTATAACTAATTTCATAGGTTTTGGCATTTTCTGAAGAACTTTTCAGTGGATTAAAGAAAAATGTGGGTGGGGCTGACCGTTTTCCCAGTATATATACATTTTTTAACTATTGTATGACAACTTCACGAAGGAGTTGTCCGATTTAGGCCGTTTTTCAAATTATATACAAAATACTTTTAAGATATTCGCATATAAAATTTCAGCACTTGCCGTTTACTCATTTTCAATCAGTGCCCAAATACAGTGAGTGTAATTTTGTAGTTTTCTAAATATTGTGAGAATAATTTTGAAGGCAGCCTTACAAATACCTTACCTGATTCAGCCTATTTTTGAACTTAGACCATCACCTTTAAAAGTCCAATGTAGTAAAATTAAGAAGTTTAAGTAAATGCGTTCTTGAGTTATCGTGCAGACGGACGGACATACAAAAATCGGAATAACACTTATTATTATTATTTGCCGATGTGCAATCCATTTTGCTCTACCAGCAATATTCTATGCGCTACAAATGAATAGTATCTTCATAATATTCAATGGTGTAAAAAATAACTGCTTCGTCCGATTATTTAAGGCAATACCTTCTGGTTTTTGTCCGACTGTTCTTACAGGAATTAATGAAGCAGATATCTTTCCCTCTTGTATTTTGTAATCTTCTAACCTTTTCAGCTGGCATTAACCAGAATCGATGAAAACGCACAGACGTTGAAATTACAATTTATTTATGTTTTTAAGGAACCTAATTTTATAGCTTTGTAAGTACAGTAATAAATTAAATCTATGGCTAAATTAAATAAATGAACCTAACTTAAAAACAATAACATGAAAAGCATAGCCACAAGCTGGCCCAAATAATTTATTCGCTACAAATGATACTAAAATAATGACGCCGAGATGTTAGCAACAACATTCTGAAGAGCTTTTACCAGGGCGGCCATCTGGAATCCATTCCACAAAACTACAAGTACACTGCTCAAAAGTGTATAAGCAAAATGTGGTTTGTGGTTTGAATTGTAAAAATTGGTTTTTGTCCCATTATAATTATATAATACCTGTTTTTACCGTTATTCCAGAATTTTCTTATTGTTGTATGCGCAATAGTTGTATCTACTAAAAACAAAAAACAGAACCAAAATCAAACCAAATTCCAGGAATTGGCAACCGAAAAACCACATTTTTCTTAAACACTTTTGAGCAGACACTTTTGAGCAGTGTACTTGTACTACAAGTGTTTTTTAACAAGTTAGGAAATTTGTGTACCACAAAGCAGTACTTGTAGAATTCATTGTATAATTGTACAACGATAATTCTGCAAGTGGGAAATTTCGACGTGCACAACTTACTGTACCAGAAAACTGCAATTCGACTTGAAAATCCACCATGGCTTGTAGAAACTCAGAGAATTTTCTACCTATGTTTTCAGATTAGTAGATTTTCTTACAAGAGAGAAAAAAGTAAAATTTTGATACTGCTGTGCTGCGCTATACAGAATGGTCGCTGTCAGTGGTAGAAAATGATTAGTTTGAAATTTACTGAAGACTCGAGAAAATGCTAGAAAAGTCTGATTTTTGCTCTGCGACACCAAGGTAACTACACCGCACACTATTCTTTATTTGGATAATTACATTACATGTTTGATTCAACATACTTTTGACTGATTACAAATTCTAGTAATATCTCAAGGCTAACAAATATAACCGCCATAATATTCGTATTTCAAAGAACGTTACGTCGGAGTGAAATGAATGGGGCTCACTGGGTTATACCCCATTGCGCACCTGATAATATTTGTACATCTTACATCATTAGGCAGTTTTTATTTCACCATTAACTCTCATCTGTAAACTGTGCCAATAATTGGTACCCCATTGTGGCCCGGTTGCATTTCCCATTGTACCCCGGGGGTGGGGCAGAATGGGAAATTTTCTTCTTGTTTTTAGAAACTGATTTTGTACGACAATTATTAATTTACATAAGTTTAACTTTAGTTTCCTTGTAGAGAAAGATAATATTTATGTACAAATTGACAAATAATGATGTTATTTCTTTCAAAATCTCTCAAATTGTAATCAAAGATTAGGTACCCCCTTCCACCTCGGGTTCCCGGACATTTACTTCCACATATTATATGTATTTGGAATTAATTATTTTTAGGATACAAAACATGTAATTAACTTTACGCAGTAAATAACATTTGACAAATCAAAAATCCATGAAGTTTTCGTATTGCTTTCAAAATTATATGTAGATACCATGCAGTATTGGACATTAATTAAATTAACAATTGAAAAATTAATCTCAAGAAAATAATCGTAATTAATTTAATTGATTGATCAATTTAATCGCCAGTCGATAATAATAATGAAGTTCAATCGACAGGTCTTAATCGTTATTTACTTATTAGTTTTTAATTGTTAATCGTATTTTTCGACGGATTTGTTAAATTGGAAAAGTGTACGATGTTTTGATAACTTAAGATACGTTTATTAGTAAACAACTTCTTTATTTTATAATAGCTTAGATTTACATAGTAGGAAAGAATCGTCACTATTATTACCCCCTTAAGTATAAATATTAAGTATAAATACGGGGAACAGGAGAATGCAATTGGCGCAAATATCCCCATCATACGTTAAGGCACGTTTATTTCTTTAATAAGTGCCTAACAAGGTTGCTCAAAAATATGAAAAATACTTGAAAGTTAATCAAAATAATTAGTGGAAATTAAAATAAATTAATCATTTTTGAAAACGACTAAGCGATTAACGATTGATCAATCGATTATGGTGTTATGCGATTACTTGTTATGATCAATTAATCATTAATCGTCTGACATGATTTCTTTAAATATTTAAATCATTGTTCCTGATTGATGATTGGTACTTTTAATCGTAAGCATTAATCGTTAATTTAATTAAATTTGTCCAAACTCTGTAGAATAGATCATAAGAATTATCGAATGGAAGAGAAACAGAATCCATCAAGTTTCTCGTTAGCGTAGTTGGTGATAACAGTGTTTTGGGAAAAGAATTATTTATAATAAAATCATAAATATTTTGTGTAGTAGTTCAGATGTAATTGATGATTTTGTATTCGGTGTAATAACAAAATATATATAGAGAGAATAATTTCATTTGATTAGACAATATAACATTTATTGAAAAATTCCGTTTCCCTAAAACCGTAGTGCAGCAATTAGATTTGACGAAAATTTATTCTGAAATGCACTTCTATGCTTCTTTTCCTTGTGTTATATTTGTTTTTTTATTAAGTGCGAGTCAGAAGATGCGATAAAATGTAAGAGAAAAGCTTTGTTTTATTTAATCATTTAATTATCAAGGGGAATAAATAATTACTTTCGTGTTCCGTCTTAAGTGCTGTCCTCAGCTTCCAACAGATTGATGCTGCAAAATATTTTTATTACATTCCAGATTTTAAACTAAGGAAAACGAGGAAAGCCTACCATTGTAGTGGTGCTGGAGGTGCCTGGCGGCAGAGCTGGGAAATACTTAAGTAAAAAAAGACTTAAGTACTACTTAAAGTACATTTTCGTTACTTAAGACTTATTTATTACTCAATACTTTGGAAACGCCCCTACTTAGTACTTGAACATAAGTACTTGCTTCTATTTACTTGTACTTAAGACTTTGTTTTGTACTTAACTACCAACATTTTTACATAAGTAAGTCTATTGAGTACCTACAAATATCTAACTCTTCGTAGAAAAACAAACACAATCTCAAGCGCAACTCCTCTTTTGTTGAGTTTTAACGCACGCAAAGAACTGTCAAAGCATGTGCCTCACTCACACTTAAAGTAGAGCCTTAGACAAACTAATAACGAACAAATAAAATTGGGCAAGTAGAACAAACAAAAAGTAACGTCTCGCTCGAATATAAATATGCCTCGACTTGATGACATAACCACTGACATGTATAATATGGACTGACTACGTTCATACGTTAAATACATACATTTACAAATAGAAATCACAATTTGTAACTCATCAGGTATAGTCGATACTGCACTTTATAGATCGCAAAAAATTCATAATTAAGAGAAAAAAAGTTGTGGAATATATAGGTATTTCTAGTTAATTATGGACACATGCATGTATTAATGCATACATACATATATACCTACAATAAATCCTCTTTGGTGAAAAAATAAGTAAGGTGTAAAATTTGGCATTTATTATAATATTTTTTCTTATAATATGTGTGAATATGTGGTTTGTTTCAATTTTGTGACAATCGGTTAAATAGATCTTGCGATATCACACCAGAAGAAAAAACAAATACTCCCTGTCGCGCTAACTCCTAATTGCTATAACTTCGGAGATAATTTGAATATGTTAAACTAGTTGAACGCTTAAAATATTCAAATATTCTTTAAAGTATAAACAATTTATCTAGCAAAAAACGTTTAGATTTTTTGAAAATCTCAAGGTGGTGTGACCCCAGCAATATGCATAAATTTTTTGTAGAAATTTACAGAAAATGTTTCGGTAGACTTTTAATTCACTCTTGTTGGTGGCCGACAGGAGCTATTATCAGATTCTGGTGTCGGTCTCCAATAATATGCATAAAAATTCCAAAGAAAAAATTTCAAAGAAATTTAGAAATTTCGAAGAAAAAAATGAGCACTTCTCTACATCATGTCGAGGTATCGTTAATTTTATATTGGAATTGGGACATACATTCATGTTAGTGTATATACTATACCTACTTCATTCACCTATACCACATACATTATAAACAGAGAGCAATGTGTGCAGTGGCGAGAAGGGGAATCCCAGGATGCCCTTTTTCTGGTACAACTCAAGCATGGTCATGCGATAACCTTTTGTTATATTATTTTTGGTAAAATGCCGGAATTCTTTGAAAATTTTAATTACCGGTTTGGGGCCTCTAAATTTTGGGGGGCCCCCTCCTCGCGAGGTGTGCGGGTCCTCATCTACGCCACTGTAACTGTACACTTTTCTTGTAAAAATTTCCCTTTTATGCAGTTTTCATCAATCATATTGAGAACGTCTACTGGGAAGTTCTTTGATTTACATTTTATTGGTATGTCATTGGAACAATTCTGTTGCCCTGTTACCATAATATCGACAGACTTAAACTTTTTCCATTGAATACTCTTGAGGCCTCATAAAGGAATTTCAAATTTGTTTTAGGTTTTGCTGACAGTACGTATAAAAGGAACGACACTTTCAAGAAAATATTCAATTCCCTACACCTCAATTCCGGTTTGAACAATACATTTCCAAAAATTGTTTTCTTTGTAAGTGTCATTTTTCAATTCCTAATGAGATTTTTTATTCGAAATCTTCAGCAATTAAAATTCTAGTCCAGAAAGTTCCATATTTTCAACAAATTTTCATATTCAAAACTTCTCTCAAACAATCTCTTTTGAAGCAGTCGTAATGTTTGTATTCTAGCCGTATGTTGCAGACATCTAAGTCCACAGATTGATCACAAAAATTACTTCCTGCTTTTCATCTTATCAACATCAACAAAGAAGCCCGTGTCTTTCTTTTCGTTTTAAACAATAAAAAAAAATTAAAAAAATATGAATGAGCTACTTTTATTCAAATAGTCAAGGATACAAGGTGATCGCTTTCATGTGGAATTGCTGACATTAGTTATATAAAATAGTCGAAACTTGTTTTTTTATATATTATTTGAAAAGAATGAGATTTCTTTCATACGATTGCAATAGATTAAAATTAAATGAAAACCTAATATAGGCGCATAGCAAAATCAGCATTCATGCGGTGCCGACGATCTCGCTAATATTTTAAGTTCGGTAAAAATTGCAATGCAGCGCCATCTATGAATCAAAAAAATGTTTCGAATATTTTTGACGTATAACTACAATCAGAATCTGCAATAAGAAATTGGCTCTACTATTTAAGATTTCAAAATTACACGCCGCCCAACTCACGAAGGTGAGACAAGGGTAGCTGGGGCTAATTTTAATACCAATGAATTTGCCCGTGAAAGATTAAGATTTATTTCGAATAAATTTTTCGTAGGCTGCTTCTTTTAACTTGATATGTAAAATATCCAGGTTAAAAAATAACCGGGTATACAACAGGATGTCTCAATAGACAGCAAAAATGGGAGCTTTTCAGGCTACATATGTGCGGAAAGTATTGTTTTGTTACATGAGTACCTATTTAATAAAAACATTGCAATTACCGATACAAGAGTCTCCGGTTGCAGTACTCTAAGTTCCTTTCTATTGTTGGATTTTAGCTCCTGAATTGTCTGAGGCCTGCTTATGTACATTTTCTCCTTTTTTGACCACAAAGAAAATAGTTTGGTGCCGTCAAATTATCTGAGCGTGGAGGCCATTTCAATATTGCTGACTCTTTCGGTCTAGGCACCAAGTACAACAAATAAATAAGTGTATTCGTCGAAATACATGATTTTAAATTAGTCATTTATGGTTATTACTGATAAAAATTGTTTTACCAACGACAATATTTTCATTAGATATACGCAGAACAAATTCTAAATGTTTTATTAAAATCAATTTCCGAGCTGCGTGCTCACTTTTTCAACTTCCCTTCAATGATTGTTTTGAATGTTGGCACCGACGTAAGAACTCTTTTTGACACAAGCAATTGTGCCCACGTGGAATAGAAAAGTAAGCAGTCCATGTTATATACGTCAGTGGAAATAACCAAGGGTAAGCAAGCAATGCCTCGCTCCAATATCATATCAACAATGCCTCGAAATTTTCCTGCAAATTTTTTCCATAGAATTGTTATGCATTATTGGAGGCGATAATGGGTGATTGGGCGGACCTCTAATAGTTCAGTGTAGCAATGAGAGATGAAAGTTTTACTCAACTTGCAGCACCGAAAACTATAAAAAACTATAAGTAGTAGCCACGTACTATACATATTATAGTTTATTTGGTATTTATTTATTAATATCTATTAACTGAACTCGATAAACTTCATTATATTACTGCCAACGTACAAAGATCCTAAAAAAGTACTTTAAAAATATAAAAAGGTATTCAGTACTTTTTATAGACTTAGTACTTAGATACAAGTACTTTTCAAACATGCGGTACTTGTACTTACGCTGAAGTACTCAGGCCTTCGGTACTTGTACTTAAGTACTTTTTCTTTGGTACTTGCCCAGCTCTGCCTGGCGGGAAAGCAACCTGCAATGCATCTATACCATTCTGAAAAAAAAGAAGAAAATTAACTAAAGGGGAAAAAAAGAAACTAATTACCTGAAATTAGGCATTCACCCCCCGTTCACGTGATCGGCACTGGATTACATATAAAGTGATTATAAACTTGGCCTCAGCACCTCATTGCGGCGAAGTGAGAAGTATTCATCACTCTATATGAAGTATTCACCTAAGAATAAGTTAGTTTTAATTTTGCTTGTTTATAATAATAACAATTTGCTCACTATTGGAATTACAATTGCAAGCGGGGCAAGGCAGGAAACCTCAGCTAGGAAAGAGAGGTTTACTAATTTAGTAGGGTACCAGATGCAGCATTTATCAATTTCCAATAGGGAAAGTATTTTGTAATTTGCATGATAAGCCTACCTGGGTTCGGCTCTCTTCCCGATTCATGGTTAATTCAGCACCTAACCTTTCACTAATTAAAAGCACATATACCGAAAAAATTTCACTAATAGAATAAAATAAAACTTCAAAATAAAACTGTTCTCAGCCCAAGGTAAATATCGGTAACGAAAAAAGGGTGAAACAAAACGTATTTCAAAGATTTTAAATTACATTTGAATCACCTGTCAACAGAAGATCTTTCTATTGAATTTTGAGGGAACCAGAGTAGATAAAAATTTTCTGACTATAGCAGCAGAAAATACGAAAAAATTAGATTGTTTCTAAAAAAAAGAGCAAAAAATAATATTAATAATATATTACCGATTCAAGTCGGTCACTTCGGATTGGGCAACGCCTGGAATTTTTTTCGAACTTTCCAATAGGTGGCCGAATTTAAAAAAAAAAACCGATGACCTTGGTAGGTGAAGAGGTCAGTTCTCGGATAACAGCCGTTAAGTTAAGTTAGTCAGTCTGTCAGTATTTTTAAAAGGAAAAAGAAAAAAAGAAGACAAACTTGATGCCGGAGTGTGAAATAATTAGTGTGACGAAAAACCAAAGAAGTAAATTGGTGTCAGAATTCAGCGAAAAGGGAACGAGGTCTAACTAGGAATTGAAACTCCGTGGTTTTTAAGGAAAATATAAGTTCTGTGTTTTGGCCCTTTATATCCTTGATTTCGTTTTTCTTGGAGCGGTGTTAAAGGTTTCCAAAAATTAAATTATTATTTTTCTATAAGGAAAGAAAATCCTCGAGTTTATATAATAAGTGATTCCTGCGCTGCCTTGCATGCACCATAAAACTCAGAAAGCGCAAGTGTACGAATAAGTATGAAATCTGAAGAACATAATTTGAATTTTTCTTTTAAGCAAGTTCTCTTTTTTTTGTGTTATAACGTGCTAACCACGTTCTTTTATTTTAATAATAGCCCGCAACGTATAAAACTATAAGAGTTCGTGGACTCGCAAACCACGTGGCGCCCACAAAATATCTCGCCCCACCCCTTTCTCCACAGTTAGCTGGCCCAATATTTCGCACCCACAGAAAAGCGCGTAACACTTGGCTTGCTTAGATTTTACATGTTCGAGTCATACAAAGTCTATGCTATTTCCAAAATTAGATCTATTGAAAAACATTTTTTTTCGGGTCTAATAAACTATATTTTCATTATACAATCGTATATGGAAGAATTTATGCTTTGCTACATGCAACAAGTATAACTTGGAAAATATTTTAGACTTGTATGTACATTGAATATATAGAAGTCTAAGGAAATTTAAAATTTCCTACAAGAATATGTATAATTTTTGTGGTACAGAATTTAGAAGAAGAATATTAGTACAAGTGCAGTTAGACCTGCACACTTTTAGTTTTATGGAATGAGGCTCAGTTCATTTTAAAACGAAGCTTTTGGTTCGTATTTTTATACGGCTGCTTCAAATCTACTTGTACTTCCCCTAGGTTAACTGCACACGAAAACAAAACATATGCACGTATACATATTTGTGTCGATTAAGTAAAATAACCATCCAAGTTCAATGATTGTTCAAAGCTCGTTGCAAGCCAACCAATATAAAAACTCCAGCCTAAATTTCGCGAAAGCGCTTTTTTCTGCAATTGGAAAAACTCAAATCATGCACAATTCCACTCAAATGCTTGCAGCGTAGAGTAGCAGCAATTAGATATGTAAGTGTGTCCGTAATTCAGATGTTCGCTCTACTTTCTGTATACCGAAATTACTCAACTCCCATTCTTAATAGAAACCCAATAAAAAAAATAGTTCATTTACGAGGAACTAGGTCAGCTATTGACCTCGGTCAGAGCTCCATGAACTTGAAACTCAAAATCGATTAGCAACTAAATTTAACCCATCTGTTCTTTATATAATAGGTTCATCCTCATAATTATCTCTTAAAATAAATTACCTTATCAGTAAATAACAACTTGTACATAAAGCAAGGGACGCCAGTATCGCGTCAGTTTCGTCAGTAAAACTCGGTCAAATAGTATCGCTCAGCTTAAAATCAGCACAAAAGTTAATAAAATATTCTTTTCATAATAATTAGCAATTTCATAAATATTTGAAAGTGCGTTGATATTTAGTTGTAATTAGATCTGAGGTACAAGGTTCAAATAATTAACAAAACAAATATACAGTGATTCCGCAAATTGACAATTACACACTTGGATATTTTATTTCTGGTAAGCTACTCAATTTTCAGTACATTTCCCCCTGCGTATCTATAAACAAGTGCAACCTTGAAACAATGTTGCCAACATAAGCTTTAGGAACAAAATTCTTTTGATCTCTCGCAACTTGACCCGCAACATCGCCTATATGACATTTAACCTCAATGATTTAGTTAAGGTTATAATTAAGAGAAAAAACAAAATTAAACAAGAGATAATGTCAAATTGTGAAAGGGTTGGAAGTGTTTTTTTTTTTGGATTTTCGGCGAAATGTGACTTCCTAGCGGAAAATGTTGTTCGTGAAAGTTATAGATAATAAAAATAGCTAAAGCTTTTATAAAAGGCATTTTTCAACATAACCTCAAATTTTTCGAGAAAATGGCGGAAAACCGATTTCTTAGTTTTTTATTTTTTTCTGTGGTTAAAATAATTCAAATCACATGAAATTTTGTGAAAGTATACCATTTTTTGCATCGAATGAGCACAATTATTTTGGAATTAGGGAAACATATAGTTACCGCTATATTTAAAATTTGCGAAAAAAAAACCAAAATCTTCCACGGAAAACTTTATTGGTGTTTTTTTTTCGATTTAAATATTCTATCTGGGCTCATTTTAACCGTTGAAATGTCTATTTTAAAATAGTCTAAAAATTGTCATAAAAATGAGAAAAACCAAAAAACTAACTTTTCGGATCACGAATTTTTCAAGTTTTTTTATGATTTTCAATGTTTTTTCTTTATTTACGTAAATAATGGATTAAATTTCAATGACAGAATTTACTTTAATGAAATATTACTAAAATTTAATGAGCTTAATTAAGTAAATAGGGTTGAAAATTATTAAACTAAATAGGGAATTTTGGAAGCAGCAACGGTTTTCCCTTTCAAAAAAACCTCCGAATAATGCGAGCCGTTTTGAAAAAAAATCGCTTTCTGAATTTCCTTTCAATTGTGCAAAGATTCATGCGGATTGGTCCATCCGTTGAAGCTGTAGATAAAGCGCACCGCACGCTGAAAAAAGTTGTTCCCAGAAAATCTATGAAATCTATTATTGGAAATAATTTTGGTAGCGTTAAATTTGAAAGGAAAAATAAATGTAAGTTCAACGATGAAAAAGTAGTCATCAACCCTGTGTTATTTATTATTCCAAAGAATTTCATTAAATATTCACAGCAAAGATGATATGAAAGAGTTTTTGGAATATGAACTTCCTTCACTTTCTCTGTCACTATTTACAGAAAATGCACTCAGAAAAAACACTTTACGGTGAATTTACAAGGATTAATGCTTTGTCAGCCTGTTAGAATATTTTACATGTCGTTGATGGGGGGTTCTTACTACATAAAGTCATTTGACAAAAGAACGATACTATTGAAGAAATTTCAAATAAATATTTTAATTATGTAGCTAATAGTTTTATAGTATTCGATGGGTATCCCGAAGTAAATAAAACTGTAACAACAACACTTACAGCATCTACTTCCACTTCGATGGGCACGAAACAAGCCGAACGTTCATGTCGTAAGAAATCTGCAAGCATACCTACAACATATAAGTAAAATACCGTTTTTGCAAGAGAAATAATTTATATCTAATCAAAGTAATAAAAAAAAATGAATACAAACTATATGAGATAAATTACAATCAGAGGGAGGCAAGCAAGCTCCCGAAGACGCCGATGCATTAATTATAAATACTGCAATTGCACTAGGAAAACACGATGATAAGACTGTCGTTGTCGTGGGTCAAGATATTGATTGACTAGTACTTCCGCATCAAGTAAATTCATATGGTTCTCAGTATTTTTTTTCACAAAACCAGGCTCAAGCAATGAAAAGGATTCATTTTATACTTCTAATTATTTCAAACACGAAACGTACACAAATATAATTGCATTTCTTCACGCTTTTTCGAGTTGCGATACAACTTCCGATTTCTGGAAAAGGAAAAAAAGCAATAGTAAAATCATTATTAAGCAACAAAAATATATCAAGTCTAGCAAGTTTTTTTTTCTTTTTACGATGCAAACCAAATAAACATTGCAAAATATGGATCTCAACTTATAGGTGGTAATAATGATGGATATGTAATTAAAGCAATTAGGATTTGAGCATTACCAACTGGCAACTAATAAATCTACTTTCAAATTGGACAAACTTCCCTCAACTGAAGGAGCAGCTGCACAAAACTCCTCCAGAGTTTATTACCAATTGCAAACTTGGCTTGGTTATTTAGACAAGGAGCCCTATAACAAAAAAAGCTATGCAATTGGGCTGGAACGACTCGTGCTCGTCCCAAATTTATCCCAGACAGTTCAGAATTAATTCCCCAAAAATTATTAAAAAGTATTATTTGCGCAGCTGTTAAAGTGGTTGTAATAAACAAAGATGTGACTGTCGTAAACGCGGGCTTAAAATATACCAATTTATGTAGTACACAATTGTAATGAATACTGCTCAAATAGAGATAAAGAAATATTTGAAGACTTAAGTGATTTGGAAGAGATTATTGATGAAGAGTTAGCAAAACGTCATTAGATTGAAATTGAGGAGCTCGAATACGTCGATAATCTGGAGGATCCTTTGGAATTTGAAAATTTTATTGATGAAGAAGAAGACCTACCACAATTTTATAATTTCTCATAAATTTTTTTAATTTTTATAAAAAAATATCAATAAATCTTAATTGTTCTACTTAATAATTACGTATTCAAATTATTTAATTCAAATATACCTAAAACAGATTATTCATCATTATGCTAATTTGTTTATTGAAAAAATAGTAAAATATACGTTAATAAAATTCCACACTGGGCCAGTGAGTCTTAACTCTAGCTTACGACTTTTAGTACGGTACGGTGAATTGCCATGAAAAATTGAAGTTTCAGGATGTTTTCCGCCACTGTTTTCAATTAAATTGGTTCAAGTTTAGTAATATTAATTACATTAAAGGAAATTCAGTCATTGAAACTTAATCCATTATTTACGTAAATAAAAAAAAAATTGAAAATCATAAAAAAAAATTGACAAATTCGTGATGCGAAAAGTAATTTTTTATTGTTTTTCTCAATTTTAAGCGGTTTCTTCAAAAATAAACCATCAATATATATAAACCGTTTTAAAATAGACATTGCAACGGTTAAAATCAGCTCAGATAGAATATTTAAATCGAAAAAAAAACACCAATAAAGTTTTCCGTGGAAGATTTTGTTTTTTTTTTTTCGTTAATTGTAAATATACCGGAAATTGTATGATTCCCAGATTCCAAAAGAATTGTGCTTATTCAATGCAAAAAAGGTATACTTTCACAAATTTTCATGTAATTTGAATTATTTTTACGAGAGAAAAAAATAAAAAACTGAAAATTCGGTTTGCCGTAATTTTCTCGACAAATTTGAGATTATGTTGAAAAATGTTTTATGCGAAAGTTTTAGATATTTTTGTTATCTATAACTTTCGTGAAAAACATTTTCCACTAGGAAGTCACAATTCGTCGAAAATCGCAAAAACCACTATCAACCCCTTAGCAACCCTCCCCCCTCCCTAATTTCGTAATTTCACATTATCTAGTGTTTAATTTTTGTCTTCTCTTAATTATAATCTTAACTAAATTTTCCGCCTGGTCCTTGCCTGTTATAAATTTTTTTCCGTTTTAGCCTTCACAATCCGATTTGGCATCAGCCTTATATAGGAATAATTATATAATTGCGAGCAACAAAGATAAAAAAAGCCGTCCCTTGTTTTTTTTTGTTGTGGGAATACTCTTGTTTGTTTTAAAAGGAAATAAGACAAACCAATGCGGGACTTGTCTTCAATTAATTTCGACGATACTCGCTAGAAATTCGTTTATCTGGACCTTTTTTCCTCCTCCAACAGTTCTTCCAGGTTTTCTCTCCAAATCACTTAACTTTAACTATAGTAGTATCCTCTTGCTTTTTACTTATGCCTGTGCGATTTTATTTTTATTTTCCCAAGGTTCTCTCTCGGTTTGTCTCTGGTTTTCGACTGACCCCTTCACCTACCAAAGCCGACGTTTTTATCCACAAACTGCCCTTATTTGGAACTTCCGGCCCGTATATTGGAGACTATTTCTCGGGATCGCAAATATTCTCAATTTTTGAACGAATTATTTACATAATGCCACCATTACTTTTCGCATCTGTGGTCGGATTCTGTAGTTCGGAGAGTTTGGGATTTTGGGAGATGAGAACTTTCGTTCACCCCGATTAAAACTCCATAGCTGTCCATTCGGGATTCTCTAACATTCTTAGGGAGTTAGGTAAAAGTTGAGAAGTATCGCAATATTGAAGGACGGATAACTCTGTGCGGAAGGGTCGTAGAACATATTCAGGATATGCAGTGAGCCATTAATTTAATTTGAAAATCCTAGGTACCTAGGTTCCGTCACAAAACACAACAAAAACAGCGAATACTGTCAGCCGAGAAATATTCTTCTTACTGCTCCACAACTAACACAGCCGAGAGTTTTTTCGAGTGGAATAGAGAGTTTGGTACTTCTTAGTACAAATTCCCCGAGCTACAGAACTCCGAGTGGAGAGTTAAGTGTCAAAAGAACTCTTATCTCCACAACTCCACAACTCTCCGGCAAGTAACGAACTATAATTAGTTCCTGTTCTATTTTTTTTTCTTTTAGTTCCATACTACATGATAAGAACTACCATGAGATTTCCTATCATTATAAAGTGTGTTTCCCCTTAGGTGGTCAAAAAAGGAGGAGATAATAGTACTCACCTAGGCAAACAAAAAATTGTATGGCAGGGGGGCAATATCAGCCGTTTAGGAGTTACAGGGTGATTTAGAAAAAAAGCTAGTTTTTCACGAACCCTGTATTTGAAAAAGTACTGGGCGTACGGTCATAGTTAAGAGCTCATTATATGCAGAACTTCATGGCCTTTTCGAAGACTGCTCAACCAGCCCCATAGCTCCTCTCAGGAGTTAAGGGGATCTAAATAAAATATTTCGGATTTTTTTGCTTATTTTTTGTTTTTCTTTAGACTCTATTTTTTTTTTGCAAAATGGTAGTTAACATAATTCTTTTTATAAAAACTATAAACTGGTTTTGAGATAATATATTTTTAACTGCTGGATATAGCGCATAGGGTATAATAGGTCAAATTAAAGAGGAGAGTCTACAGTTTAGGTTTCTAAAGAAAAGTTATGTTAAGCTCCATTTTTCAAAGAAATAGAGGTCAAAATAAAAAACAAGTAAAAGATCCGAAATATTTCTTTTAGACCCCCGTAACTCCTATGATGAGGCGGTACGTAGCTGGTTCAGGAGTCGCTGGAAAGGCCATGAAGTTCTGCTTACAACTTGACCGCACGGCTAGCACTTTTTAAAATACAGGATGTTGTATGAAAAACTAGCTTTTTTTCTTAAGCACCCTGTAACTCCTTAACGGTCAATTTTGCCCCCCCCCCCTCCTGCCTATCCTATCTAATAATTTCAGAAAATTTCTTATACTAGGGTGTCCATAACATCACCAAATTATTTGGCCTATACTCCTTATACTCCTTACACCCGTTTCCTCTGGGTTATATCCAAGGTTGTCGGAGGGCTTACGAGTTGCTCCGAAGTCGAGGGATATGGGTGGAACTGAGCTTTCCCCATACTTTCTTTGGTTTCACCGAGTTATTCGGCGACTGATCTTTCCGGAATTGTAGATTGGTCCACAGCTTCTTGGAAGTAGCCATATGATGATGAATTCATTTTGAGCTTCTGAAAATAAATTGATATCTCTGCAGCATCATTCTTATAACGACTATACAGCATCATAAGGAGCGGATATTAGGAAAAAACAGGTATTCGTGGGTAGCTCTATATTCCTGTGTCACCGCACTTATTCCTTGTTCTCAGGTCACTTCAAATTACAGATTTCAGGAACGACTGACGCCATATAACACTTTAAATTAGTTTAAATAAGGAGATTTTTTTTGTGTTTAATATCGATATTGCTCAGCTCCGATGTTTCTTTTTACAGTTGCAATTGCGCAGACTTGCAGTATCGAGTGAATCCAGGATGCCGATATTGCCAAAATGCATTTTCTTTTCTGATTCCGTACCTGCAGGAGTAGAACGTACGATGTCATAACCATATCACTATCTCTTACTTAGCTCTCTTGTACTCTTTTGCTTATTTTGGCATTGTTCTCTGCTTCTTCCATTTTTCTACAATCGTTAAATTTAAAAAAATCATCCTCTAAACTCATTTCACTCCTACCTGTAATACAAAAACACTGGGTAGCAACCCTGAAGAGTTATTTCCCACTGATGATTCAATGTTGATAGTTAAGTATCAAGTAGAAAAAAAAACATTTGAACCCTGCCTTCTTCACAGGATCACCGCAATGGCCACTGATACTAACGTTAAGCTAAGTTAAGGACTATTTTGACGAGCCTTTAGCTTGTCTGGAACCCACCTCTGAAGTTCATAGCTGGTTTATTTATTTTGATTGTGAACTTAGGTTTTAGTGAGAATTTCGTGGTGTTATAGAAATACTACGTAGAATGGTTTCAATCTGTAAAGAGGCATAAATAGATACTCTCATTTCTGTCCAGTATATCGTGCTTTCTCATTTCTAGTAATTCTTGACTATCTTGTAACCCATTGCTATGTTAGATATGGTTCCTGCTCCCAATACTTTCTAGTTTTTAGACATCCATCGGTATACCAAATTTGGACTCCATTTTCTAGAATTGTGTGTCAATTTCCCCCTTATGTGGAATATATTTATCATTCTCCTCCTTGACGTGTATATACGTGTGTGTGTGTGTGTGCTTAGTAAATAAGAAATAAATTCAACAGAGCAATTTAATTTTAATTTCTATGACACACAACCAAAAAAAAATTTCTTTTGTGTTTTTGTTTTGTGCTCAATGTTCCCCACAAATCTAAGTAATATTTTTCAATTTGATTTCCAGATGCCACAATGTAATCCAGTCAATATCCCAGGAATTTCAAAAAGAATTCATTCAACAGTAGACGTAAAAATGTCAAGAATATTAGATACATCTACTTGAGTATTCCGGCAAAGACAAGAATTTACGAGAAATTGAAAGACAAAAAAAAAAAATCAAATTCAAAAAATGCCTAGCACATAACAGGAAAAACAAAACACAACATACTGTGACAAACATATATATATATATATTTACATAAATACATACCTATCCTATCCTACCTACATACAAACATACATACACCGATTTACAATTGAAGTGACAATGTGCAGACAAGGATTTAAGGAGCATCAGGAGGTGTTTACAAGTTATCGCTATCCTTAAGAAATAAAGCTTCTTTAAGGATCTAACCAAAGAAAAATGTTGCTGTTGAAGAGAAAAGATTTGTTGCCGGACGTGCCGATATTAAGGCAATTGAAACGTTTTAATAAAATTAGCCAAAATAAAATAAATCCAGAATTGGTTATATGCCAGTGTAATCGAAGGACATAGATTGTACCCTTTTTACGCTGGAAATATTAAGGAGAGAAAAAGAAAAGAATTCTGTTTTTCTTTTTCCAATCAATAACTGAAAAGAACAAAAAAAAAAGATATAGGCCACATATAAAAAACCGACGACCCATCCGACCAACCAACCAACCAACCAACTAACCCATCCCCAATAAAACTCCCAGACAAGGATAAATCGGAAGGAAAATTTTCATTCCGAAATAAAGTAACGTTGATAAACGACAAAAAGGCGAAAGAAAAATCTTTAAGGGTCAAAATAATGGATTCAGCTGAGATGCGATCAAGATGTCTTTGGAGCGTGGTCTTAATCGTATCCTTCTTATGCCGTGGAACATTTTCAGGTGAGTGCATAAAATTTTTATTTTTACAATTCTATTCTATTGTTAAAAAGTGTTTTTTTCGTTTTTTGTTAACCGAAATCATTGTTGTATAAGAAAAGAAAAAATATTCCCCAATCTCAAACCAACTCCACCTGTATTCTCTATTTACTCCTTCTAACTGAACCTTACATTTCTTTTTGTGTGTATATAGAAAGTCAATACAGATTTGTTTCACTTCATATCAGTCTTAAAAGAAGAGAATTTTTTCCACTTGAATGGAACAATGGTCACAGATAAAAAGCTTCTTACAGTCGACTTGAAATCTTGTTTATATATTTGTGTGCGGACTCATAGCCCTCGAGCAACATTTGTATGTATATACAGGAGTGTGTGCCACATGTCAATTTGACGAATATCCTAAGCTCGTTCAAATTTCGATATAAATATGACCAAAATTGACTTTGTGCCCTTTCTGCTTGGAAACAATGTCATGAAGAATTAATCAATTCTTAAGAAGTCTTGGGCGATTAAAGATCAGATTTTTTAAGGTACGTACTAACTTATATAGATAATAGTCATGGGACTGTATGTAGAATGACTGAGCATTAAAAGTATTTTTAATTAATTCGAAGTAATGAGTTTAGTGTAATTCTTTCGTATGCTCTAAATACCTAATACGCACAATGGTTAGGCTATTTTCTGCAAGGTGTCGCTCTTGAATGTGTTATTTTATTTTAGCCTCAGTTACGATCCGGAACAGCTCTAAATACTGTCAAAGTATTCGCTTAAATCAGAAATGACGTTAAAGGTCCGATCTGAATCCGACCTAGTTTACACACTCACACACACACCCAAGCTCTTTGTCCACTTTTTAAAATATCATATTCTGCCAAATTTGGTAAAGCATCCATAATGAAATTAAATTTGTTATAGATGATTTTTAAATTTAAATTTTATTTCATGAAGATTATCTAGTTTTGAATTTAAAATTATCACTTGGTTTTGACGTTTCTAAACAAACACACATAAACAAATCGGATCAACTCTAAAAGATTTTGTTTGAACGGAGCTGAATCCAATTTCAACCTAAAGCCTAGTAACGACTTCAGGCGAAGTAAAATTTAATGCTGTTTCCAAATATTTCAAATTAAAATTGTTGATAAAATTTTGACGTCTATTAATTTGGAAAAAATAAAGTGACAGATGTCGAAGAATTTTATCGGATAACTACTCATGTTTAAATATTTTAAAATGTTCAATGTTAGGCATAATAAAATAAGTAAAAAACGAGTTTTCAAACAAAACTGAGGCCAAGCCGCATGAAAAAGTAGAAAATAAACTTTTCTTCACACACAGAGGTGGACTCAGATTTTTTGATTGGGACATTTCTCTTGAATATTCTTTCTCTTCATGAATCAAATCACTAATTACCTCTGATTGATCATACTGAAATATATCGGTGATTGTCAGCGAATAAAATCTGAGTCCACCTCTGTGTGTGAAGAAAAGTTTATTTTCTACTTTTTCATGCGGCTTGGCCTCAGTTTTGTTTGAAAACTCGTTTTATACTTATTTTATTTTCTGCCTTTTTCACGTTAACTAAATTGTTATTACGTGCTGCATGGAGATATTTTAAAACAATTTTTAAGTCATGTTTGGTGCCAATCGGAAAACAAAAATTTTTCGAGTATCAAATCGTTGAAGTATGTTTTAAACAGCGCTTTTTAGCTGTATTCCAACTTGCTCCCATATAACATGAATTTTCCCGATTTTCCATGTTTTCCACAGACTCTTCCTATTACTATGAAATTTTTTTTAAAAATTTACATGAATTTTCCCCGACTTTTCATGCAAGTTTTCATGATTGTTGAAGAGAAAAGTGTTGATGCCAGTAGGACGGAAAAAAAATGATTCCGCATAGCTTATAAACCTTTTTTGTCGGAAAATTTTCCGGAAAAGTCGGAAAATTCCGGAAAATTTTCCAGAAAAATTGGAAAATTCTGCATTTTTTCTGAAACAGATTTATCACTAATCATATCGATGAAAATTTTTCCGATGATTTTCCCGCTTTTCCGGGTTTTGCACGGAGTTTTCCACAAAAGCAACTTTATGCAACTCATTTTGCTCTACAACTTTGTCTTAGGTTGCAAAACGCTTCCTTGGTCTGAAAAACTCCGGAAAAGCGTTTTACATGAATTTTCCTCGATTTTTTCTGCAAGTTTTTACCATTGTCGGAGAGAAAGTAATGATGCCAGTTGATAGGGAACTTGATCCTGCATAATTTAGAAAACTTTTTTACCGGAAAATTCTCCGGAAAAATCTTTAAATTCCGGAAATTTTTTTCGGAAAAATCGGAAAACTCTGCATTTTTCCTGAAACGGATTTATCACTAATCAAATTTGTACCAAATTTTCAACTGATTTTTCCCGATTTTCCGGGTTTGCCATGGAAATTTCCGGTTCAAATTTTAATAGATTCAATTGTCACGCGACATGAACCAAATTTCAGCTCGCTAGGATGACGAAAAGTAGGTCTACGAGAGTGTCGAAAATAGTAAAAAAGAAATATATAGACACAAATTCATGTACGTGTTACAGGGAATGGCCTCAAAAAGAGGTTAATTTTTGATCTAGAAACAAATTACTAGGTATGCAAAAAACGACTTTTTGGGCTAAATGAATTATAGATATCTAGATAGGAAATAATGCCTGTGAGGTAAATTTAACTGGTTAATTAAATTAGCATGCTTTTACTCCATTTGTTTCACTAAACACCCAGAGTATTCTAATATATAAATATTCCGGAAAACAAGAGAGTAAAATAAAAATATTCTATATCTTCAAAAAATTGCTGGGTAATTGCAATCTTGTCCCTCCCTACCTAGTAATCTCCGCCCCATTAGTGTACTCAATTTTCTTGCTTAAAATTATGTATACACGAATAATGGAGTATGTGATGGCAGAGAATATATTATTTGTCTGGCAATTAGGATTACGCCCAGGTCATAGTTGTGAATCTGCTCTCTTAAAGGTAACATCTGATAATCATAAGAGGCGCTTGACGATGATCATTTAGCAGTACTGGTCCTTCTCGATTTCAGTAAGGCCTTTGATTCGGTAAATCACGTTAAGTTGATATGAAAATTTGGTACAAAATATGGCTTCTCCTCATCGACCGTTGGCTTAATTTCCGCTTTCCTTTCGAATCGTGCGCAAGTTGTAAAAGTGCAGAATACTATCTCCGATCCATTGTCCCTTTTCGCTGGTATTCCTCAAGGTTCTGTTCAAGGCCCTATTCTCTTCTCCCTCTATATAAATGACAGCCCCTCTGTTGTGAATAGCACTTCTGTGTATTTGTATGTCGATGACATTCAGTTGTACCTTAGCAGACCCATAGGCCTGGTCGTGGACTGTATTGCCCGAACCAATTATGACCTACAGCACGTACACGATTGGTAATGGATAATCAGCTTGACACTAACCCAAACAAATCTTACTGTCTGCCGGTATATAGAAGCGTTTTCCCAATATCTGATTTGCCTTCAGTTTGGTTGAATAATTCTACGCTGTAATATGTTGAGTCAGTTAAGAATTTGGGCATTCAACTCAATTAGAAATTTAGTTGTTGTGGGGAAAATTTATGGGAATTTTCGTCAACTATCTATTTCCTCCCAGTTGCCTGTCTGTGGATTTTCGCAGGAAATTCGCGATGACTCTTATTCTCCTCCATTTTAACTATGGGAGTCTTATTTTTAGTAGACTAGACTCAATTTGTCAAAGAAGAATTACTGTAGCCTTTAACGACGTCATCCGTTATATTTATAAACTTCCTCGGAGTGCTCGTGTATCTGCTCTTCCAACGAGTTATTAGTTCAAAACTTATTCTGAAAGTTATTCTCAAACCTAAATTTGTTCTCTTACTGACTGAAACCAAGTCATTTAAAAAAAATATCGGCTTATTTCGGTATGACATGAATAGGTTTTGAGCTAATAACTCTTTAACAGCTGCAGACAGCATATAGGGTATACTAGGTCAAATTAACGAGGAGAGTCTACAGTTTATAGTTTTTACAAAACAAAGTTATATTAACGACCGTCTTCCAAAACAATAGTGGTTAAATTAAAAAAAAAAGGGAAAAAAATCCGAAATATTTTGTTTAGACCCCCGTAACTCCTGTAACGAGGGAGTATGGGGCTGGTTGAGCAGTCGCTGGAAAGGCAATGAAGTTTCGTATGCAATTAGCTCTTAACTGTGTCCGTGCGAGTACTTTTTAAAATACAGGGTGTTTTGTGAAAAACTAGTTTTTTTTTCTTAATCACCCTGTAACTCCTAAACAGTTGATATTGCCCCCTTTATCAATTTTTTTTTGTATCTTATTTCTGAAAAAAATATGTTCTTCTGCTTTACTTTTTTGTCACCTGCTATTTCATTGCCATTTTTCTTAATATATGAATTAGGTTAAATTGATTTAAATTAAGTTAATTAACAATGAATTATTATTATTTAATATTAACTGTAGTGTCGTTGAATTTGTGATATAAATCTTCCGTACTTTTCATGAATAAATAAATATTATTATTATTATTATTAATAGTACGACTTGAGGGTGAGGGACAAAGTTTTCGTTAAGTAAAGCAAGCAACTCAGTTTCGAGACAGATCAAAATAATTTTTTCTATTGGTGTAAAAAGAGAAAAAAATTTAAAAGGCAAAATGTTTGTTTTCTGTATAATAATTCCAGTATTAAAAATTTAATTTAACGGTTAACTTGATTTTCCTTTTTTAAGTTCATGAACTCTAAAACAGATGGCGCCTAAAGCGCTGTAACAATTTCTGATCCTACTCCATTGCTATAGAAGGGATAGCGGTTACATACAGAAATACACAATTTCTTAAGTATGGACTATAAAAAAAAATCGCGCACTGCCTGATCTAATAAATTTTCGGAGTTAAGCGGAAACATAGTTTGCTAATATTTCCAATCTCGACCTCAACATTTTTTTTTTTTTTGAGCAAATTTCCCATAATCTTCTTTCCACAAACAATGCATGCATCAAATTATATCAAAAAAATTTGCCTATCACGGCTGGCAAAGTTACAACAGAGTAGAAAATCTACTTCAGTTCAACCTAAACCTAGCCGATCTCATCAATTTTGCCATTAGGTTTTACATATGTAGATAGCCTGATCTCATGTATTTTACAGAACTATCAAAGTTGGTGAGGTCAAACTGAATTGTGTTCGCTTTATAGATACTTAAGCGAAATCCTGATTTTAGAGGTTATGTAAGAACAAAAACTTATACATCTCTATTGAAGGGTGTGGGTGTATGGGAGCAACTCAAGCTAAAAAATTAATTTTTCATTAGATACGTACCTACTCGTAACCACCCTATGAAATTCATACCATATGGTCATGAGAACAGTGTCGTCCAAGTCGCCTTGTTTATTATACACTTAAGCACGCTTATTTTGATTTCATACTCCATCTAATTGAAAGTTGATTACAAAATTATTTATTACCAATACGTTCTCACTTATATTTGTTCATGAAGGCATTATTTTTTTAATTCTCCGGTATATAGCAAAGAGCAAAAAAAAATTATTTCATCACACAACCCATTTGATTTTGGGTGACAAGTTTCAAGTCTTGATTTTGACTTATCAACAGGTCCCAAATAGTGAAAGTGAGTGATTTGAAAAACAAATGAAAAAATAGAACAAGGAAAAAGAAAAAAAAAATGAAAAAACCAAAAAAATTAGGAAAAAAGAAAAAAAATTGTTTATTAAAAAATTTAAAAAATCAGATTCATTCGAAACGAATCGAACCTTTGTACGCCCGCAGCGGGCTGAAAAAAGAAAAAGGAAGAAGAAACGTTTCGTGTTAGCAGAAAACCTTACACTCATCAGTACGGCTTGGTTTTCTGCCTACCGTAGATACTTGAAACAGATCAAATTGATCTCATCTCATATAAACTCAGAATAAATTTTGGGTGTGAATTATATGAGGCAAAAGCTCCTGTATCTTAGCAAGGAAGAAGTTTTATTTTTCCATTTGTTTTTCAAGTCACTCAATTTCGCTATTTGGGACTTGTTATGATGAGTCTAAAGCAAAACTTGAAACTTGTCACCCAAAATCAAATGGGCTGTGTGATGAAATAATAAAAAAAACAATTTTTTTTTGGTTTTTTCTATACACCGGAGATTCCAAAAAAATGCCTTCTTGAACAAATATATGTTTGCCCCGGTAAAAAATCTTAAAGACTAATTTCTAATTTTACTCTCACTTAATGATGTAATATCGATTTAAAGCGATTCCATTATACCTATGTAGAGATCGCACAGAAATAATTCTACAGTTGGATATTAATCCTCTACAATTGGTTTATCGCACCTATAGATCCAGATTTACCTAGCCATACCTTTTTCATTTCAATAAAGATTTTTTTCCATGCGTTCAGTTAATTTTTTTTCTCACCTATATAATATCCTGAAAATTTTTTATTTCTAACCCATAAAGGCTAGACTATGAATAGTTTCCTTAGAATTTTTCACATAATCCTTTATTTTTTCCGTTTCCATAATTCATATACCCCACTTCCGCTGCCCATATAATATGTGCATACCTATAGGTACCTCTAGTAACCATACATTCCAGCAAATCATGAAGTTTTTCTTATGTATATGTGTTTCACCTCCTAAAATCCTTATTCCCTTTTCTCAACACATAACTAGTCAAAAACTATCTCCTGTTTGATATACATATATAGGTTAAGTGTATGTATAGGTCCTCAGGATAGCCACTGGAAAATAAAATTCCATTACCAAGATAAATTTTGAAAAAAAAAAGAAAATGTTTTCCACGTCCATTCTCTACCGTTTTTATCTTAACCCATTTTTTCTCTTATCATTGCAGACGTGGGTAAAATGTCATCGTCGAGCTTACAGAATCACTTCAGTTCATCAACTGTGTCACATTTTACAACAAAGAATAACACGAAGGTGATAGCACAAAAAGGTGGACTGGCCATTCTACCATGCGCTGTTAAATTAAATTCTCCTGCAACGGTAAGTTTGAATGAATGTCCTTTTCATGTACGTACGTATGTATGGAAGTGTGCAGGTATGTCTGCATTTATGTATGGGTATAGATAAATAGATCTTATGTGGTTAGTTTTAATGGATCTCTATATGGGGTTCGTTTAAACTGTTCCTCCCTATAGAATTATGATGGGGTTCATATGGAGGTAGCACCAAATGTATGTTAGGTTGGTCAATGAGTATGGGGATGCCTCACATCCACTTTTTCTGTTAAAAATGGGTTGCCCGATAGTTAGACAGTTACAAAAGCGAAAATTATTGTTGTAGATTCAAATCAAGATTTGGATTTTTTTTCCCGTCCCTGTTCATTTCGCATCCTGTCTGCGTATGATTCTAAAAATTAATCCTTCAGGCAATCGAAATAGAGAGTTTTGTTGGTAGAGATCTCCTCAATAATCGAATAAATTGAAAGAATGAAAGAATGGATAGAAGAAAACTTTGAATCAAAAATCAAAACAGAAAAGAAAAATAAACCAACAACGTTCATTGCATTTGGATTTTTGTTTATTCAAGTAATTATAGATCCTTGCATAGCTTGCATAGCACATATATGTACATTTATATGAATTGTTCAAACTCATACATACATAACAGGTGCAGATTCATATATATATATGATGTATAGATATGTACGAAGGAATTTTTCATTATCTCGTTACAGGTATCCTGGATACGCCGCAGAGATTTTCAATTGCTCACAGTTGGACTATCTACTCATAGCAGTGATGGTCGTTTTTTGGTGGAGCATACCCGTCATATGGGTCACTGGTCATTGCGAATAAAATCGGTACGTGAAGAGGATCGAGGCTTGTATGAGTGCCAATTATCTATTTACCCAACACAATCGATATTCGTTGAACTCAAAGTTGTAGGTGAGTATAAATTGGGGGAATTTTTTTTTTACCGGGTACTTGAATAGAACAAACATTTGAATGGCAATATGTAACTGAACCATCCTCCACTGTCAATGTAGCACCACAATCTATTACATATATATAGTTGTTCAGTACATCTATGAAGGACATTTTTTTATTCTATAAAAATATTTATAATGCTCGTCACTATGAAATTTGTAATTTTTTTATTATTTGAATATAAATGAAGCAATAGTTCACTAAAATTAGAAGACATAAAAAGGCAAAACTTGGAAAAAAACTCCAACCAAGTTAGATTTTTGTGGAGACCTTTATTTTGATAATTTAAACATATCCTGAATAAAAGTACCCTTCATTTGATCCGCAGATTTTTTTATTTTTAGAGAGAGTGAAAAGATATGATCTCTGTTTTTTTTTGCAATTAACTCTAAATCATAAATTTTTCCAGGAAAATAGTTTTGAGAAAAATTTTTGTTTATAAAATTATTCACAAAAAAAGGTCTCTAGGCTTTTTATTCTCGTGGAATCAATCATTTTTTATAGATATAAACAGAACTATGATGTCTGAGCGGAAATTGCGCACACCACTATTATATTATATTCTATGGCGCTTCGTGAACTTCAGAGAAAGTGACGCAAGTCTTGGTTTTGACTCATATAATTCACACAGAAAACAAGTCGTACTGAAGAGTATAAGGCTTCTGCCGATACGAAACGCTTATTTTTTCTTTTTCTTTTTTCATCCCAGTGTGGGCTAACACAGATACGATTCGTTTAGAATAAATCTGATTTTTAAAATAAAAACTTTTTTTCTATATTTCTCAATTTTTTCTTCTTTTCATATCTTCTCTAGAATAATTTCAGAGTTTTTAAATTTGCCACCCAAAATCAAATGGGTTGTGGGATGGAATAGCAAATAAAAATAGTAGTTGCCTTTTATATTATTGTATTATTAAACCCATTAGTGCAGGTAACTTTTAGCGGTGTGATATGTTGGAATAGAATAATTAGTAATAGTACAATTGAGGTTTGAAAAACAAAATTCTGTTTTGCGGGGAAACATGAGAGGAAAGCTGGGGGAGTGTATATAGGGAATATCTACGGGGTAGGAAGAGGCAACGTATAGAGCGGTCGGGTGTGTTTTTAGAAGAAGTCTAAGGAGGGTGAGGAACGACAAACCGTTTTTTACAGTTTTTGTTCAGAGAAATTCTCCCCCTTCCCCATAAAAAATTCCCCCTTTCCGGAAAAGATGCAACTGGAGAAGGTGCATGTAGAACGTATGAAAAATTGGAGAGGTGGAGGGGACATTTTTCAGGAAAATTATGAAAAGCACGAATTTTACCACCCTAAAATAAATGATCTTGCTGCGCTGGTAGGAATTTCGAAATTTCGATTTTTTTTTCGACTACGAAAGCCCGTCATCTTCGGTAAGTTCTAGCGGTCCGTTATGTTGGAATTGAATAATAAGCAATAGTCTTGCGCTGAAAATACCTCGATTTTTCGAAAAATCTCATGTTTGGTACTAAGAATTTTCGAAATTGGAAAATACAAAAACGCCAAAAGGTGGAAACCTCTTATGTGTCTGCATTTTATTGAAATCAGTTTATAATTAAGGCAGTTGTGAGCATATCAAATTTTAATCATATTTGTTTGAAGTTTTCTTTTAGGAAATGTATCCGCTTACCTCATGCGCACTGGAAAACTACCTCAAACCATAGGGGAGGGAAGGATACATAGGATAAGTGGATAAAACATCGAGGGTAGTGTGGAAATTTTATGGGAAAAATCGAAAACCTCTTTTTGCGTCATAAATTTGCTAGTGTTTTCATTCGTGCCCCCCCCCCCCTCCCCCTCCAGTAAGTTGAAAAAAAATATTTTTTTTCTCTTCCAGATTCAGAAAGATGAAGCTTTGGGGCCTCCACAGAGTACCCACATGTATAGATTGTATGAAAGGAAAGTCCCAATATGAGTGTGTGAAAAAAAGTGAAATTTTTCCGAAAATCAAAAGTTTAGTAGTGAAAATTTTCGAAAATTAAAATTTCTTGTATGCAGAAAGTTGCGTCTTATTAATGCACATATCTGTACAAAGCCGTACATCCCCCAACATGGAATGCGAAAATTTATGGTCAAATTAGTGATTTTGCCATTTCGAAATTCAAACCTTTGTAACTTTTTTCGATGAAACTTTCGCTGACTAAATGAGTTTAAAAAGCTTGCAGATTGAAAGGGTCTATCAAATACTAGGAAGGAAAGTCACAGAAAATGTAATTAGATATAAAATTTCGAAGAAATGAAAAAAAAATGTTGAAAATTTTCAACTTTAGAATAGTTACTTAATAGGAATTGTGAAATTCGGAAATCGAAAAATGTAGAAAGTTGCGTTTTCGAATTTTCGGCGGACGTACGAAATTTAATTAAAATCGGTAGAAAATTACTTGAGTCATGGCGAAAAATATGTTCGAAATTGGCCTTTTTCGAACTTGACTTACCGCTCTTGAGAAAAAATTACACATCGTTAGTCTTTCTTTACAAAAATGAAAAAAATCTTCGAAAAATCTACACAAAAATTCAGGCATACGACTCAACTTTCCCTCTCCAGATTTTCGAAAATTTTCGAAACGCGATTTCGAATTTACATTTACCAACTTCGTAGCTCTGTTATGCGTCCAATGTAGGTTGTATAGTCTCAGTGGAGATAGAATTCCCGCAAAATATGAAATCACTTATTAATTATACTTCCACTGGTGGAAGATTATTAAAATATTTCCACGAAATTAATGATAATTTTCGAGTTAATTGAAAAAAAACTAACATTCAACCCCTTTATCTTCTAAAAACAAGAAGCCCACAGCTGAAATTAAAAAGTTCAGATTACGCTTATGACATCAAAATAAATATCTCCAGAAAATCAAGCTTGTCTGTAATTTTTTCGAAGTCAAAGTCGAATTTTATTGGGCTAATAAATCGAAAAGTTCCAGATTCTATTGATAAGAAATTTATTCGATCCCAAAAGGTAAATAGGTGTGAATACACGCAGTCCCCTTAAGTTGACTGAACTTAGTAAGTTCAATTATCCCAGTATAATTACCATATTTGAATGTCAGACGACGATTGATAGAAGATAAAATATACATATCAAGACACTACCTGTATTCATAAGGGGATTGCTTTAGGCTTGCCTTATTCTGTTATACATAGATAGATGACAAGAGCTTGAGTAACACATTTGAAAGGTGAAATCCCCAAAGGCTTTATATGGATAGGCTTTTATGGTATGGAATTTTAGTATTCAGAAATGCATTGTAAACTTATCAAAACTATATATGTACGCATATGTATGTAACTGAATGAAAACTGCTTGAGTGGTTGACTATTTTGGAGTAATATTAACCAATTATGCCTACAAACCTATTTACATGGAGCAGAAACTTACTGAATGGAGGTTAACAAGGCATTTACAATCTGTGGAACTTTGTTTAAATCTATGTTGAATCCTTTGAGGCTGTATACCTAAGTTTCCAGGTAATTGAAGAATTTAATTGGTATTATTTAGAATTAACATATTTACGTGTGTTTAATAATGATATTATTGTATTGAAGAGGTTTCTAATCTATTCATCATGGGCGAAAGGAAGGAAGTTTATTATTCTTAAGGGCGAAGGCATTAATAGAGTGAATATACATAGTTGTAACAAAACTATTGATTTGTTTGAGTAATGGAGGAATTAATAAATGAGCAGTGTGTCTATTTCAAAATAGGACATTTATCGGAAAAGCATATTTTTAATAAATAAAAAAAGTAATAATAATGAAAGGGCATTGGTGTATCACAAACAATTGATTATATACTTGTTGTAATGGGATTTATTACAAAAAATCTCAGAAATGGCCTAAATTGTGTCTTAGCGAATTCGTCTATTTAACGTACCGTTAGACCGTTGATATTGTCTTTCGCCGTTGTTGATAATTTCCAGATTGATTTAAGGTCGCTGCACACATACAGGGCATAGCACGAACCGGCACAGCATGCAAAATATTTTTATATGAAACCAAAGTTAGCTAATTCACATCAACCGGCACGTAGCGAAAACTTCATTGCCGGTCGCTATCGGTGGTTAGAAACCAGACCGGCATTTGTCGGTTGCTGGTCTAGTTTCGAAGCAAACATCGGATCACTTTTCTATAGTTTGCTCTCAATATTTGCCCTAATTGAAAGTTTTCTTTCAGTTTTATGTCGTTATATGTGCACAAGAAATGCTGGCAGAGCCGGACTGGGCGATCGGGCGCTAGCCCGATGGGCCGTTGGTTGTTGGGCCGGTTGTCTTCACATTAACGCGACCACACGTATTTACCACGTACTCGCGACGAATGTTGCGGCTGCGGTGGGAGGAGAGCTATTGAAATTGAAAAAGTACTTAATTTCATAACCTAAAAGCCGAATACAATAAAGTTAATTGGCCCACGGCAGCGAGGCCATCTGGGCAGAAGATAGTTATGAGTTAAAATACTCAGAAATGTCCTACAACTTATAAGCACTGACACGTCGCGGAGCCAAGTGGGTGTGGGGGTGTGGGGGTTATATACATATATCAAATTTGACATTCTCGTGACTTTAACAGCATTCAGTTTTTTGTAAAGCAGTTTACATTATTTTTTGCATCATATCATTTTTATTTCGAAAAACGCACGGAAAATGTGTTTTTCATCAGAAGGGTTCAACAAGGCTTTCAAAAGTCTGCTATACCTATGTGCACTTTTAAAATAAATTCGAAATTGAAGAGCAAATATAAAAACAGTAGAGTATATACATGGTCATGGTAAATTACAGTCAGCTCTTACTAATGACAAATCTCTAGTGTTAGAAAGTACCCAAATATTAGAAACAGTCTAAATTTTTCCAAATTTGGTGAAGCAGTGGCATTGTCTTTTTGTTCCTACATTGGGTCATATAAGTAAGTGAAGGAACGATTGAATTTCTAAGAAAAAGATTCCAAAAACAAAGAGTAATTCCTTCACGCAGAGCCGTAACAACTCGATTTGGCGCCTGAAGCAAACGTATAAATTTGCGCCCCTGATCTATACAATGTTCAACATAACCTTATATAATTTTAGCTATACTATTTTGACGTGGTCTATCAACTGAGTGTACAAAGTTGAGCAACAATTGATATAATGAGAAGAATAGTAAATAATATTTATTGCACATAAAATTATTAGTTGATATTATTTTTTTGCGAGTAAAGTACATTTAAAAATATTGAGGTGAATCAATTTGACAGAAATATTTATAAGATTTTATAGATGGACTTTCCTAGATTTTTTCGCCATGAATTACAGGGCGCAGCACAAAGATCTGATGGTTTTAAAATAAAAATAACACAAAAAGTAAAAGTGACACAAATTGTTTTATTGCTTATTACAGAAGGGCGTTCATGTAAATTAATATGAAAATAACATTAGAAAACCGATTTCATCCGTTTAAGATCTGAAGATGACGTCCTTTAAATGATTTCATTCTTTAACCAAGCATTCTTCCAGTCCTGTACTGAAGCTGTCGAATACCTTCTCTAACATTGCAGGAGACAGGTTGACGATTTCTTGGCATATGGCCTCTTTCAGTTCGAACAGTGTGCAGGGTTTGTTTGTGTAAATTCTTGCTTTAAGGAACCAACTCAAGAAAAAATCACAAATGCTAAGGTCTGAGGAGCGAGCTGGCCATACAATGTCCCCAAAACGCAAGATGACTCAGCCGCGTAACTTGCTTCTCAAAAAGTCCATCACATCATTGGTTGTATGGGCAGTTGCCCCATTCTGCTAGAATCACATCCTCCTGCGTACTAAACGATTTCTCTGAAGTTCGGGGATCAGGAAGTGCTTCAACATCAACAGATAACGTTGGGAATTGACCGTAACGGTTCAACCACCCTCTTGAAAGAAGTATGGCCCAATAACACAACTTTTCGTTACAGCACACCTCACAGTAACTTTAAGACTATGCAGAGGACGTTCGTGCAGTTATTTAGAATTTGTAGCTGACCAATATCGAAAGTTCTGCTTGTTTACGTAACCGTCACGATGGAAATGTGCCTCGCCGCTCATCATAAAAATTTTGTCATCAGTCATCAAGTCAATCATTTGCTATGCAAATGCTTTCCGATTTGCACAGTCGTTAGGCTTTAACTGCTGGACAATAGCTATTTTGTATGGGTGGAAATGCAGATCGAAGCGCAACATTCGCTTTACCGAGCGGCCAGAGATGTGCAAAGCAGTAGCTTGTTTAAGGGCCAGCTGCCGAGGGGCTGGCTTCCACAGCTTCTCTTACTCGATCGATATTCTCTGAGGTCCGGGCTAACCGTGGACGGTCTGTCGACTTCCATTTTAACGTTTATCCGGTAGTTCTGAAGTTACTCACCCACAGCAGAATTGTGTTACGAGTTGGCACTCTTCGTCTTGGACCCACATTAAAACTCATACGGAACTGCCGCTGAGCAGTAACGCAGAATCGCCACTTTTAAAAATCGCCTTGACAACAAACGCACGGTGCTCACCCGATCACTGCTCCATGGCTACTAAAAATATCAACGTGTGGGCTCTGGAACGGGTTTATCCCCACCATCCGCCACTACCTACTCACTCAACAGTACGGCAATTCAAAAATTGGTGTACGAAGCTTTAGTTTTGTGTCAATATTGGGACCACTCATCATTTTGTGATTCAAAAAGTTCGAGTCGCTTCTTTTTTCTTGTTTCTTTAACGTTTGCTGGTATAACCATATCCTTAGAAAATTTTGTAGCACTGGTAACAATTTTTTTCATGTCAGGATCACGAGCCAACTTCAGCCCTGTCAAGCGGGTAAATTCAAATCGAGAGCAAAAAATTTATTTAATAGTTAAAACTCAGAAATAATTTATATTTGGCAATGGCAAATGTTATTAATATTATTTTTCCCCCCGCAAAATGTTTTTTTAAACGGGCGGCGGGGCCCTTCGGTTTAACGTCTGCCTCGCTTGCCTTACTCTTCTTACAGCTGTTTAAGTAAAATTGTTGGTCTCTCAGATACGGCTTCCACAGAGAAACTCTATTTTAGTTTTAATTTTAAGTGTGAAAGGGCCAACCGCTCTTGCACATTATCCATGCATACATATTTCCTGTATAAATTTCTTCTTTGTTTGTTCTGATTTTGCATCGAATTCAATATTCATAGAAAACGTTGTCTTGCTCTCCTTGTGCTCGGTTCAGTAGAAAATCAGCCTAATAATTTGAGTTGTTTCCCTCTTATAATAAAATCATTTTTGAAGACCCTTGGCGGCTAGTTTGTCATTATTTGCCCGGGCCGGTTTGAAAACCCAGTCCGGCCCTGAATGCCGGTGCCGATTCGTGCTGTGCCGGTAAGTGGGCATCGACCTTTATCCTTTTGGATTTAAATCCTGGTTTGTATCTTCTTCGAAGCCATAATGAAGAAACACAAAAGTCCTCTAATAAACTTCAAAAGAAAATAATGTTTTTTTTCAGAAAAAGCCCGTTTAAAATGTTCTAAGAAAAATCCCTACTTACGATAAGCAGGTCAATCAAAATGGATTCTTGAGGTCAGGAACAATAAAATGTCAAAAAGTAGGTTCGCATATACATCGTTAATTATGCCGGTAATTCAAATTAGCTTTATAAAGGATTTGTCTCTCTACCTGACTACAGCAGATAAATGACTTAACTTTTTTTCCTGGAAATGCACTATATGAGCGCTTTATTTAAATAGGCGGGAAGAAACATATGGCCACCCTATATTTCTGTAGGAACTTTTACTCCGCAAAAATGAAAAATATTGAATTTTTTAATTCAGTTAAACCACACAAGTATTATACATGCTTAACTGGCGTGCATAAAAAGCATCTTGAATATATGTATGTAAGCATGTACATGGTAGCACCTGCAATTTCTGCACAGACTGTAATCAGAAGTCAACTCGATTCTTTTTTTCTTTTTGTGTCTCATTTAATATGAAAAGTTTATGTACCATTAGCATTAGTTTCACTTTCTCTTTGAGGATCATACAGGGATTACCTTTATTTCTCTTGTAGCATACCTTCCTTAGTTGTTCAAAACATACCCCGACTATACTTTCCATATTGCGAAACTGAAAACTAAAAGTAATCCGGGATAAACAATTACGTGATTTTTTAAAACCAAAAATTTCACCATGATATGGACAGTCCTGTGCCGCCCTACCACTCCACCTACAAGTAGGCTTCTCTGATACTATAAAAATGCTGATTGGGGAAAGTCTTAATCAGTACCTCAGGACGATTGATTGGTCAGTCTGTTTTGCTTCGGGAGATGTCGATAAATGCAGTTTGGAGCTTAAGGTCTTGGCATGCGTGAATACATTCCGTATTCATACATCAGATCTAAGTAACAGAAAAATTTCTCTTGAGTGAATGATAAGTGCAACGAAGCTATAAGAGCTAAAGAGTCGTCCTTATCAATTACATACATGTCCAGAGCTGAAACAAGTCTACAAGACTGCACGAAACACCTGCAAGTCGATTATCCAGATAAAGAAATTTCTTCTTCACTAGTGTATTAGACAAAAACTCGTAGCAAGCCGCAAAGGTAGTAAAGGTTTCTGGTCTATCGTCAAAACCTCCAAGAACAACTTCACCAATTCCTCTATACCATTACTACTTAACAATGGTGAACTGTTTGTTGACACTTTGGATCAAGCAAATATTTTGGCTGCTCGATTCGCTTCGAATTCTCATATTTCACCCACTTCACAGACACTTGTTTTGCATCTCCCATGTGGATTTGTAAAAGAGCCAACACACATCCGCACGAGAGATGTGTTGTTCAAACGTCCTTAAGCGGGATCAACGTCTCCAAAGCTGCGGGACCTGATGGTTTCTCACCCCCTGTTAATTAAAAGCTGTACCTCATCCTTGGCTAAATCTCGGCGCAGACTGTTCTACTTGTCTTATTCGACAGGAATCATTCCAACTGTTGGGAAATAACCCATGTTCAAGATATTCCCAATAAAAAGAGAGGGGTAGAGATCCCTCAAATTATCGACCAATTGCAATCACTTCAGTTCTTTCCAAGTGTCTTAAGCCTGTCATTAATACCAAATTCAAGAAGAATCTAAGAACCAATCAACTCATCAACGATTGCCAATATGGCTTTTCTTCTGGACGCTCATCTGGAGACTTGCTGACTTTTCTTACGGAACGTTACAACCGTAGTCTATACAATTTTTGGTAAGTCCAAAAACGAACTTAGTCTCTGCCCCCTCTTCTATTATGGATTGAACGTTTTCTATATGGTTCTCTAATTCGTGTTGTATTAGATGGCGTTATATCTGAATTTCATTCTATAAATGCCGGTGTGCCCCAGGGCTCTAATTTCTCTCCATCTCTCTTCATAATTTTCATTACTGATCTTCTTTTCCTTACTTTCAATCCCATCTATAATTTTGCCGATGCAGTACCCTTTACTTCGCTAACTACTTGATACTGTTGTGAACTACAGAGGGAAGGCCGCATGAATTAAACGAGATTGCATGATTAGATCTTTGGATAACGATCTTGTCAATATCTTCGCGTGGACCAAAGGGATTCGCGTCGAATTCAATGCATCTAAGTCCCAAAGCTGTCTCATATCATTTAAACAAGATCATGATATATCCACTCCCATTTTTTTGATGGAGCACTTATTTACGATACACCATCTTTATGCATTCTTGTCATTAATACTTCCAGTAAATAGGCTGTGCAGACCATATCGTCTCTGTTGCCAAAGAAGCGTCGAAATGTTTTGGATTTCTGAAAACTTGTAAGTCCGTCAAATCTAACGCTCCTCTACAAGTCCTAAATCAGACCTAGAATTGAATATAATTCCCATATCTGGCCGGTACTGATCGCACAGCCTTAGCTTTATTAGATATTGTCCAAGAGAGAGCCCTTAAGCTCATTGGGTATGTGGCAATAACTTATAATATGGACTCACTCAAACACCACCACCTTCACTCCTTTATCGGTACACACATGGCCAATATTCCGATGTAATATCTAGACCTTGTAGATTAATTCCTGTTCGGAATACTCCTACTGAAAATACTTTCGGCCGTACAGTGAAATTCGATGATGCTTTTTTTATCCCGAACTGTGCGAATAATGAACACTGTACCATCTTCTGTTTTTCCTCGGGCTTATAATCTGCAAAAGTTCAAGAGTGACATATAGTAGCTCCTTAGAATAGAGAGTACGGGAAGTGTGATAAGCCAAACTTAGGGCAGCCAAATTCTTTTTGTGTTAGAATCTGTTGCCGCTGTCTGTAAGCTCTGTACAGACTTGTAGTCGAATCAACATAGAGAGTGGGGCAACAAGATATATTTTTGAAAATATTTCGCTTGCTCCCAGCGAAAATGCTCGTAGTTTCTGTCACTATGCCGAATTACGCAGAAGCCTCTCAGCTATTTCAAATGCTGAAAATACATTTCTCCAGTTTCCCCTATTTAAGAACCCCAAAGAATAGCCGCGCTAATGTTCACGAATTTTATGGATATTATCAACACTTCCTGTTCTGTATATATTCTAAGAGCAAACAACTTCGCCACTTTCCTCATGTCTCCTAATCTTTTTCCTACCGCCTTCCTGCCATGCTGTGCTTTGGATCATAGGATGTCCTCTGAGCTTGGCTTAATAATATATATATAAAAAAACAACTAACAGAATCTTAAGAACTCCAATTTGATAACCCAATAAATTTAGCGGAAAATCTAGTGATTTGAAGACATTTTAACTGAAATTTAACCGAGTTTTTATGTAGATTTAGCTAGATTAGGAAAAAGGTAGCCACGTGTTTATATGCATTTCGGTGATAGTATTAAATATTTTCTCCCTATATTGAACGCATTCGAAAATTTTGTGATTTGATGCAAAATGTATTCAGAGTTGATTTGATGGTGGAATCATCCATATTTGAACAGAAAACAGAGAACTCATTTCGATACCAAACTAAGATAAAAAGAAAAAAACAGTGCGAATGTCGCTTTTTGAAGAGACGCTCCCGACGTACAGACATTTATGGAAATTTTACCACAAATGTGATAAATAATATAAGAAAGTATAACAAAAAGTAAAAAGTGAAAGAGACAAGGAAAAAAGTTAAAATTGATATAAGACCAATTCTTACGGTACCCTAGTCCACATATAGGTAACTACGAATGGTCAACTATCTGTGCGAGTTTGATATTTATAGTTGGTTTTTGCATATATTTCTAGAACGGTTCGTCAGACAGTTAAAAATGATTATAATAAATTTCATACGATTTCATATTCTAAAGATGTTTTCGGTACAATAACAACGCCTAGGACTGATCGTTTTCATAGTATTCGTAAAAACCTTGATTTTTGTATGACAACAGCAAGAAGAGGTCCGTTTTTGAATTTTCTTTAAAAATTTTCATAAAAACGCAGCGTAAAAATTTCAGCTCTCTATCTGTTTTCAGGTAGTGTCCAACTATGTAGTGAAAAAATAAAACTTTTGCATGAAAACCCCACGAAGGATTTACCAAATTTATCCTATTTGGGAAATTAAATCTACAATTTTTTGCAAAAGACAATTTGCATAATTTCAGCTGTTTAAGTGAACGCGCTCTCGATCTATCGGGATTTAATATTATGCGTGCGGGTGTCTTATTTATTCTGCTCTACCATCATTATTTGTACACATTACAAACGGAATAACAGAATATGTAATATACTCGCAACAGTGGTCAGAACTCAGACTCATAACGGGCTCACTAAGTGGGCGTTGTGAATTTATGTATTTATCTTGAATCGTCAGCTGCGATAACGTGGGTCTTCGCACCGCATAAGACTAAAACATATAAGAATAGCATTTCCATCACTAAATAACTTTACAAAGATGACCTCCAAGAACATTACAGATTTTATTAAAGATTAAAGACATTTACATAGGAGTTAATATCACAAAAGATCCTAGTGGTTGCAGAGACTAGATGAGAGACAGATTCTTTGTTTCATGACCTCTTAAAAATAATAAATAATAATCAAGTAGGGACAGCAGGAAGGCGCTATGCCATCATATTTGGTCTAATTTTCAGGTCACGGAAATAGCTAGAAAATCGAGTCTCTTATTTTTATTTTTTATTTTTATTCTTCTTTTTTTCCACCTCTTTTTTTTACTCTGGAAATTGTTCGTCTTTGTTTCTTGTTATCTAAAAATTTATATCGAATTAAAGTGAGATTTGTGAAAAGTTATTAAGGAGGCTTAATTCAACGAATTATAAACACAAAATATTTCATTAAGTGTGATCTTCCAAATATTTAGATAAATAAAATTATGTGCATAAGCGCCATCTATGTATTGTACATGCATTCAGTCTCATTGCATTCCACAATGCCATCTATGATTTCAAGTACTCAGCCTAAATGTTGCCATTATTATATCTTTCTACTTTTTCAAATAAACGATTTTTTTCTAATTAAAAAAATTTCAATTTTCTAGAAGCCATTGCTGAGATAGCAGGTGCACCAGATCTTCATATAGACGAAGGATCAACACTTCGCTTAGAATGTAAACTTAAACGCGCTACAGAAAATCCTGCTTTTGTTTTTGGTAAACTTTTGTTTTTTACTTTACGTTAAAAATAGAAAAATAAAAAATAAACCCCTTATCGATTTTTCTTACAGGTACCATGATAATAAAATGGTTAACTATGACTCTCAGGATGGTTTCTATGTAACATCAACACAATCCATGACTTTACCAGCTGCCAATGGTTTAGATGGCAGCACAAATTTTACTAGTAGTATAGCATCGACAAACACGTTTTCGTCTCCGTCTTATCTTCCAGTACAGACCGCCAGTATTCTATCAATTAAAGAAGCGCATTTTAATCACGGAGGTAATTATACTTGCGCTCCATCAAATGCTAAGTCAGCTAGCATAACTGTCCATGTTTTAAGAGGTGAGTTGTTATTTTACTTAAAAGCAAGGAAAAAGAATAATAATAATTGCCTTAAAAAGCAATTAGTACCCCTAATCATTATCCTAAAACGTTCCACTTGTCTTCCATGAGATATTCTTAGACGGAAAAGGTAACTTTTTTGATTGAGTCTGTTGCGGTTCACTATAAAAAGCTACATAATTAATGGTACTACAGAAATGATTCCATTTTAAGTGTCATTTGTGTGTTCCTCTTCAGCAGACAAGGGATTAAAAATAAGAGAGAAAATGTTTTAATTTACTTGAATATGTGGTTAATGAATTTATTCATGGTGAGCGATCAATTTAAATATAATTAAAAGACTCTGTAATTATAATTGAATATATTGCAACCAAAGTTGACTCTACAAAAGTTAGTAAAAAAAGATGAAATTTGCTTTAGTAAAAAAAGAATGGGAAGAAATTCTCAGAAATTCGGATGAATCTGATTTGCTTTTTGTTTGCTGAAAATTGAATATCACCCAAAGGTTTAAATTTTTCTAATTGGTTTGAGGTTGTAATTCCACGATTGAAAAATAGGAGCGACATCTATTGGGCGCTAGCAGAGGATACGATTTTAGGTTAGGATATACAGATTAAGAATCATTCGTCTCGCAGGCCTCGAAAATTGAATGTACGGGCGGTAATTGTAGTGTTAATGAAAACTATCTCGCCCTAGTACCTTCCTATTATGTTACTAGATTAGTCGTGTGTATGAGGTATGCCTCTAAAGACCCCGGACAATTTTAAGACTATGCTTTGTTCGCACTATAATTAATCCCTGCAAATCATCATGTGACAGCAGTCCTCTGCCATACAAATGTTTATGAATCATTAACTCAAGCAGAAATTATGAATCTAGAGTTAAGATAGCTTGGGTAAGGGGTAAGAAACAATTATTTTAAAGAAATTTATAGGTACATAATGATCAGTGTAGGCGGACATACTAGGATGGATATAGGGATATAGGCAGGCAAATCTGTCATATCTGTAATATCCATGATATAATTTTCACATTGGGATTGTGCGTGTCGAGTCACAATTTTATTTATATTTTGGCTGTATTTCTGCTTCGATTCCCTTCAACCGTCGCCAGTTATCATATATCGCGAGGAAATATGATCGCTGGTCATTGCTACCGTGATTAATCCAATCAATATCTTATTCCCTGTCAGATTTTATTCCTTAACAAGGATGTTATAATCAATTTTGTGTAGCTAATTTTTTTACAGTGCTGAAAGTGCAAAATTAGGTAGATGAAAATGACAGCATAAGCTGCCATTGAAGATACGATTGTATTATATTATATTATTCCCAATTAGGAATTATGGGGATGAATGTTTCACTTGAAGCCTATTCACACTATCCATCAAGCTTCCGATTGTCAACCGTCCATCAAAATATTCTGCAATATATTTGAAATGAACCGTTCGCACTATCCGTCACCCACATCACGGCAGTCACCAACTTTTGGAGAATATTTTGATACCGTCAAATTCGTTGATGAGATGTTATAGTTCAGTGTGAATATGTCTGTCCAATATTACTCTGAGCTTTGTAGGAAAATTGATGGCCACATGACGATCTATTGTGAATGCAATGAAAATTGACGGATAGCTGATGGACGGTTGACTGTCGGAAGCTTGATGGATAGTATAAATATGCCTTCGTAATGCGACCATCAGTATTGGTTTGGCTCGAACATATTCGACAACAGATAAAGTAAAAAACGGATAATTTTTGATTTGGAACCTTTTCTGCAATTTTACGTTTCTTATGTCCACCATCATCATTTCTGAGTATTTTATCACTTTTTGATACCAATATGATTTTTCACATCTGTAACCCCTCCGTCAATGGAACGAAGTATGTTTGAACTGCAGATCACTTGTATTTCTGTACTTTCGCCTATACAATATTACAGTAAGACTGATAAGTTCGTTCCAGAAACTTAACTGCTATTGCCACGACTATTGACTGTAACACCCCCTTCTGTTATTTTTTGAAGAAGATCGGCAAATCCAAAGCGAACTGTACCGACTTTGCGAAGTAGAAAATGAAATTTCGACGAAGCATTTCATTAGTGAGCATCCCGCGATTGCATAACACTTCAGAAGCTAGTACTCAACTCCATGGACTTGGGAAGGCGGCCACTGTACTCGCTCTTCCGAAGAAATCGTGTCCTTCAGAGTTGAGTAATATCCATCAAATTGCTATCCTTTGTTTTCTTTCCAAAGTTCTGGAGTTCACAAATGAACGAACAATCGGACGTAAACAATGTATGTACTCACGGAATGGCAGTCTGGTTACTAACGATTTGCGATTAGATCTTGATAATGACCATATAGGCGTCCTTATATTGCTCGACTTTTCAACGGCTTTTAACAGTGTAAATCATCAAATTCTGCCGAATTGATACAACATTTTTTATCGGATAGTTGTTAGTCAGTTAAAACGAGTAATGTCATACCTATCCTGTGTGGAATTCCTTAAGGCTCTTTATTGGGACCTCTATTATTCAGTGCTTTAATAAATGCCCTTCCTAATATTGTTGATTGTTGAAGATGGGAAAATTCTTTTTTATGCTGATGATGTGCAGTTTTATCTCAGTAGACCAATTTAACTGATGGAAAATTGCGTAGCACGTATAAATATGATGACCTTAATAGAATATACAATTAGTAAATGAGAAATCAACTCACGTTGAATCCTAGTAAGGCTTAAGATATGGTTTTTTTTCTCCTGTTTTGATCCCAAAGAAAATAGTTTGGTGCCGTCAAATTGTCTGAGCGTGGAGGCCATTGAATTTGCGCAATCTTCGAAATTACTCTTTCACTAAACATGTCTCTAAAGACTTGCACCAGTGTTCCTCTTGCAGTGTGGGCCTTGCAGGTTGGCCCTTTGCCTTGTATGCGGATTAGTTTTATCTTGTTGAAAACATATCAGAGATTTATCCTCTATCGGTTGGGAGGCACAACTTACCATTCCAATTATCATTTACGAAAAATAATAGGATCCAATAACTGTATTCGATATTAAAACGGCGCATGTACAGTTTGAAATCGAAGATAGTACAATTGCAGTTGATGGATGGATCCTTTATTTTCGGTGCTTTATATTTTATAGTTCTGCTTATTAACGTATCAGTTGAAGTGAAAATTGGCTTGATCGGTTGCAATCAAATTATAAAGAAGGGGGAATACCCATTTTAGGCCAGACACCTCCAGACATTAGAGATATCTTAAGCGGTACATTATGATACTCTGAATATATTTTATTAACAATATTTATTTCAATTAAGTGGAGAAAGCCGTTGGGGGAGGGTGTCAAAGTTTGATCTAGCATATTTTGGAAAATCTAGTACAGAATGGAATTCCTTAGGTCCTGAGAAGAAGTTTGAGTACCCACACTCCTATACTTGGAGGCTTAAATCATACTCAATTTTCTAGTATTTCCCTCTTTTTTATTTGACCTGAGGTACTAGATTTTTTGCACTTAAGATCGGTTGGAACCCCTGTGGTGGCGGGGGTGGTTCCAATAGTTCATGGTGCATATCAAATGAAAGGCCCTGCCGAGTACTACATATTGCATGGTGTACTTTTTTCCCTATTCAGACAATTTTAACGGGCCGTTTTTGCCGCCGGAAAACCCATATTCGTCAACTTGGGTTACCAACTAGTACAATTGGCAAATATTTTTGCAGTTCTTTCTTCCATGACCATCAGTGTTCTGTTCGTGATCATTTTTTCTCTTAGTTAGTAATTTTCCAAGACTCACT
>OZ005744.1:185702064-185799575 GCA_963930735.1 Dioctria linearis
GGTTTTGTAATATTTTTATCATTTTAAAAAGATGTCAGTTGTCCTTTAATATTAAACAAAAAGAGATATACGTATATATTTTTGTCGTTTTCCCCCCTTTCCCTATTGGCTCTTTTCAGGTAAAACAACTTAATAAAAAATTATGCCTATGAGCAAGCAGTGATTGATGTGAGCCAACATGCTAATACAGAACGAAACGTCAATGAGAAACTTGAGGTGAAACAATTACGTATATGAAAAAAATGTGTCAATCATCGCGATTTGGTGCCCTACATTAGAAATGAAAGGATTATAATTTGTTTTTAAGCGGGCGCAAATTCCGTGAAAAATAATTACGCGAACGATGATACCAGGTCATTATGACCCGGCTTATAACGACAAAATATCGCAAAATTAAAAAGTGTTATATATATATTTAATAAGGGTTCTCTTTCTATTATTAGCTTCCTCAATAACACATGCACAGCCTTTTTGACCTTTTTGACGCTGAGTCATATTTACCCGTTTTGATTTGACGCACTGGTATCTCGCTGCAGTGACAGTGTCGCACTGAGAACACTGGCGTGGTACGAGTAGCGGTTGGCTGTATCCGGAGCTACACAAACGTTTAAAATGTATGGTCAGCGTAAGCAAAAAAAAAATCACCATACTAAATTGTCTGGGGTCAATATGACCCAGCGCTATTGACACCGGATTATTCTATGAAGCAAAAGCACACCATGGCAACAAGATGGTAGGGAATTGGATTAGAAGACATGAAGAGAGTGGAGCAGGTGCTTCTATATGTCTTTCTTGAACCTTCCGAAATTATAAGCAGAAGGACAGACAGAAGATGGTAGAATTGTTCCACATTCGCCTAGTTCGTGATAGAAAGCATCTCGGAGTTTAACTGTACGCCCGAAAGAATTTTGAAGGGTTCCAGGGATATATGTGGGTTCTAGCGCTGGTACTGCGTACAAAAATTAATCTACAAGGGATCAGTCTAGATATAACATCAGAACATTTACAATGAATGCAGCGATAAAAGACCGAAGGGCATCCGGATATGCTCGAATTAGTCAATATGACTACAGTCATTGCCCTATCACCAATGAACTTGATGGTCTACCTTTGAAAAGTATCTAATACAGCTAAGGTTGCTTGACCATTCCGGTCTTAGATATGCTAATTGTATTCCATCTTAGCTCTGATAGAGGACTTGTAGACGAGCGCTAGATTTGATGGGCTGAAATATTTTTTTCAACTTTTCAGAAATCCAAGACATTTTGATCCTTTCTTTGGGATGAGACAAAATGCGGTCTGTCCAGCTTAACTTACTGAAGAATATTAATGCCAGAATGAATGCATTCTAACGGGTGTATCTGATATTAATGCTCCGATCAAATGAAACGAGAGTGGTAAAAATAATGATCTGTTTTTAAGAGATGAGTCAGCTGTTAGTCTTAGAGGCATTGATTCCTTTTGCCACAAGCTAGAAGATTATCAAGGTCGTAATTCAATGATCTAAGTAGCACAACCTCATTTGACCCATGTGGCTCATACCTTCCGAAGTTTGCAAGAGTTTTAAAGGAATAAGCAAAAACAAGCGTACTGTCAACGGCAAAACTATGCATGGGATTGAAAGTAAGGAAAAATCAAATCAATAATGTAAATTAAGAAGCAAGACAGACACATAACAATACTCTGAGGCACACCGGCATTGATAGGGTAATAGGTTCAGATTTACCGACGCCTAATACAATCGATTTTAAAAGACAAGATAAACATGGTAAAATGACAATAAACCTGAATTACTCTCAATCCTGTAACCATCAAAGAAAAACAGAAATTTTTCTGCAATTTCGATTGGATTTATTTACGAAATCTCATTCTTCTCTTGAGCCGTCCAATTCCATTAACTCGAAATACTTTGAAAATATTCAAAATTTCATCACGTATAATATTACTAAGGATACCTCAGAGATTGATTGTTTGGCATATTTTGCCTGTCCGTTTGTTGTTGTTGGTGTGCTATCATATTTTCACACATTTCTGAACGACAAAAGAAAAAAAATGTGTTAAATAAAATGTGTCCCTTCGGCTCTAAGGAGATTAAGGATGGCTTACGTGGGTATATTTCATATCACGTTCTCTCATTAGAATAGGAGTTTTAAGATAAAATCATACATTCTGGCTTACATAAATGTGAAAGCCTTTTAGGCCTGTAGGGTGTCTATGAAATCCCATAATTAGTTTATATTTATCATAATCTACTTATCAATGTTAAGTGAAAGGGTAGTATAGAGTACGAGAGTAAACTCTATGTTGAAAGAGGAGCGGACAAAAAATAACTAAGTTCTGACAGTTGTTAATAATTTCAAAACTTTTTAGAATATATTTAAGGGAAATTTCTGAGAGGAAAGTCTAATTAAAGAATGCAATTTGAAAGTTATGAGAAAAAAACGTGACCAACATTATTAAGTGTGGATGGAGCAGAGGATCTTAGTGTACGTATAGTAGCTAACTAGAAGAGCTACTGCGATTGAGTTTGACTGACATATTTAGAACAATGCCGACGTCCAGTAGAATTTTGCATGACTGTGCCAGAATTGTGCACCTAAAAGTTTTCAAAGAGTGGCATAATGCAAAGGGAAGGAGAATCCTAACAGAAAATAATTTTTAACAAAATTATAGGTAATTCCAAAACTGGGATAAATATTGTCCTAGGGCCTAGAGGAGGATTATGATGGTTGAGAGATAAGATGACTGACAAATATATCTCTTTAAAGGTATTCTGTTAAAAGTAAAAACAGAATCCTTTGTTTCAGGATTCTGCTAGTTTTTTTTTACGGCAGGGGGACAGGAGACCCTATCCTAAGCACGGATGCCATAGTGGCCCATTGTGCTGTCCTGCTAGAAGCCTATTCAACAAAGCCTTCCTGTCATCTTAATGAAGCGCAACTGGTCTTGGTGAGGCAGGGCTTACAGCTCATCCACAGATAGAAGTGCAGACCCCTAGAGTATTCAGCTTGCGCCGGGCGAAGGCCGCACATGCACACAAAAAGGTTTTGGTTGCCTCTGGCTCTCCGTCCAGACAGCACAGACACTCAGGGCTATCCCATTCTTGTGAGCATCACCGGGCGATGATGCCAACCACAGTTCTACATGGTTTCCATCCGAGCCCCATGAGAAAATCGGAGATACTCCCATTAGTGCCATCAATAAACACTTTTGTACACCTGCAAGTACTCAGGTTCGCCCATCTCTGCTGATGCTTTCTATGAACATCCGCTTTTATGAGAGACCTGATACTCGAGGTGGCAACGCCTATGGCGGGTTCCGGTCCGAGGATTTGCCTAGTATACTGGGGAGATAAAAATATGTATGCTAGTAGTTGTGGTACTCTGTTAAAGACCTCGTCCTTTTTCTGCTTTTTTATGTTGGTGTAATATGTCAAGGAAGATGTTGATGGTTGCTCATAAAAGAATTTTTCAATACCGTAACTGTGCGAACTAGGTGAGTGACTAAAAGTGTGCTCCAACAAAGCGTCATCGCCAACCTTTATTAACATACCCTAGAAACAATTCGTAGTCCATTTCCAATTACTCCTTCGTCGGTGTGGGCCTTGCCATTTGTTCTTCATCCTCGGACATGATCTCTTCCAAACTAGTTTAAGTTCTTCTTCTAGAATATTTGGATCGGTCAGTCAGGTGGGGATGGTTGACGGTGATCTGATCTTTTTTTACTATCATATTTTATTTTTAGAGATTACATATGACATAAATTTATTGTTAAAGTTCATGCATTGTTCCAATTTAGGTAATATTTTAATTAGCTGTGATGCTTTATCTTGTCCTGGAATCTCTAATTGCTCTGGTGGTACTTTGAATTGTAATGTTATCATCCTTATGGGGTGTGCCAGATACTGGCTCTATGGATGGACGGGGTGCAGTCCTAAATTTTGTTGGGGATGTGCGCGGAAATTTCTGTGTCTACCACATTCACGTCAGAAGCCTTCTTTCGGATTTTTATTTGCTCTGATACTAAAACTTGATTTAATAACGGAAACTGAATCTTGGCATTCTGGTGAAATCTGTGATCAAATAGTTTATTTACCAACTTTTTCGGAATGGTCGTAATTATTCACGTGAAGGTGGTGTTGCAAAATATGTTCGCGAATACTTCAATTGCAGGATTATATCATTTTCTGACGGAAATGTTTTGGGACCTGAATACATATTTATTAAAATACTTAACTTAGAAAAAAGCTACTAGTAGGATGCGTTTATAAACCACCCAGGATAAATGATCTTAATCTATTTGTAATGAACCTGTACATGGCTAGACATTAATAGAACTATGTGTGAAGTTTTCTATAGGAAATTTTCCGTCGTTTAATTCACAATAGCTTTTTGAATCGATATTAAAATTAGGGCAATATAGATTCACTAGACACCTTCAACCGCCTACCCGAATTTCCGGCACAACATTTCTAGCAAGTTGAACTGGCTTATCCGGGAGACCTAGAAAATCCATCTACACCGCCAAACACTACCTGTGAGGAAAGGAGAGCTATTGGTAGTACGTGTACAACGGAAAAGCTATCCTGTCACCAGTACGTGAACAACGAAGGACTAGTGGTGGTACGTGCGCAACGGAAACCACTAGTTAGTACGAGTACAACGGAAGTCCCTCCTGTCACACACTCAAATTACGTTAGGAAAATATAGAAGAATTTCACTAATATAGATCATTTTACATTTGTAATAGAGACTCAAGAGAATAAAGAATTAATTTGAACTCAACCCAACTGTTGTCTTTTGGACCCCCCACACTATTGAAGCTACCCAGCGTCAAATTTATCCTAACGACCGAGCTATTGGCGCCCCGACCAATCCCAACCAACCGAGCAAACGACGTCATACATTTTAGGAAGAATTAATGCAACAATCGGGAGCTTTTGACATTAATATTATTTGTGGTGATTTTAGTATTCATTTTTTAAGTCAAAACCACATGAAGCAAGAGTTTCTGTCACAATTAGGAAACATTAGGATTGATAGACCGGGCTGATCTTTTAACTAGGGCTGGTTTTGATTATCCGATCCTTGGACCGGAACCTGCCATAGGCGTTGCCACCTCGAGGGTCGGGTCTCTCATCAAAGCGGATGTTCATAGGAAGCTCCAACACAGATTGGAGAACCTGAGTACTTGTAGGTGCACAACACTGTTTCTTGATGGGCCCAATGAGAATATCTCCGATTTTCTCATGGGCCTCGGAAGGAAACAATGTAGAACTGTGGTTGGCATTATCACCGACCACAACTCAAATCACGCTCATCTAAGAAGGATGGAGTTGTCGACAGCCCTGAGCGTCTGTTTTACCTGGAGGGAGAGCCTGAAACAACCGAACACTTTTTGTGTGCATATCCAGCCTTCGCCCAGAGCAGGCTGGATACTGTACCGTCTGGACTTCTGTATATAGATGAGCTGGAAAACGTTTGGTGAAAGGGATTTGAGCTAGATAGGGCCAGTCTGGCCTCCGTGCTTGGGATGGGATCTCCTATACCCCTGCCAAAAAAACAAGGTTATTCTCCAATTTGCCCGGGTGAACGTGAGTAAGTCAAACAAGTATTTAGGTGGCGCAAGTTCGATAATTTTTGCGACATATGCGATCAGTCGAAGCTGAAAGTGAGCTTCACGAGTACAACCGAAGAGTTAAGAAGTATGCTTCAAGACATGAACATATCTACAAAAGTTGTATATGTGCAAAATCATAGAATTAAGTGTAGTTGTAAGCATCCTCCATAGGAAACAGAATCAAGCCTACCATAGATCTCACACCCATAATTTATTAAAGGAATCGGGAGTATGCGCCCTAAATGCAATATAGTCTCGGTAGCTGTAAAGAAGCTGTGGCCCAAAGCGAACGAAAGTCCCCGTACATTCTACGCATGAAAAGCTTTATGTGGTCGTTCCACTTCAAGGTTTTATTAAAAATACCCCAAGATTGCGAACCGATTCAACATAGGGAATTGTATTATTTTTAAGAATGATCGGAGAGAAGTACGGCACGTCAATAGAAGTCCTGTAAATAACCAAAGCTTTTGATTTCGCTGTATTCATTTAATCAACTAACGCCATCCTCAATTAAACCAATAGCCCTAGAGAGATACGCCTGCAATCATCTGCAAAGAGGTGAATTGGGCAATGCTTGCGACAGGAAAAAATATTATTGATGAACATAGAAAATAGTAGTGAAACAAGGACTGATCCCTGAGGTATCCCAGATACAACAGAATATGGAGAAGAATACCTATCAGCTAAAAACACCATTGAGTGGTCAGCAGTATCGAAGACCTTGAAAATATCGAGAAAAATTAAACCCGTAAATTTATCCTCATCAATGGCTACTCACATAGCATTACTCACTTGCAGAGTCGGAAGCCAGACTTAAAATCATGTAACAAGTTGTGAGCAGCAACGTGTTCATATATTTGAAGAAAAATTACCTTTGCAACTATTTGGGAAAGAAATGGAATAATACTGATCAGACGGTAGTCAGTGTGAGGAGAGCCCTTAGGGTTTGGTAGGACCTTAGAAATTTTCCAGTAATTTGGAATTGGCATCACATAAACCATGTATTTCAAACGTAAGCAAGATGTGAATGAAAATGAGGTAGTAGAATATGGATTAATCTTGGATTAATACCATCTATGCTCGCAGTATTTCATTTAATACTGGAAGCTGCATTTAATATGTCAACTTCAGTAACGCGATTGAAGCTAAAAGTATTGGAAGAATGGGGAGTCATCAATGTCACTAATGTTATTGAAATTATCAGAATAACAACAACAATAATAATTAGCGTTATTTGAGTAATTACGAAAAACATTTCCTGTTAAGTCCACGACTACCTAATACATAGATGAAAAGAATCAACCAAGCGAATTTCTAAAAAAACAAAAACAGGAAAAAAAATCTTTTTTATCATCAATCCACAAGGACAAACCTCATCCTTCTTTAGTCCTTCGAGCATTTATATGTCCTTTCTCCCTCACTCTCTCTATCTCTATCTCACTCTTCCTTTTCACCTGTTTTCCTTTTAATAATTAAAGCTTCTACAAAAGTAATATTTCCTCCCACTGATAAAGAATGAATGCCTTAATCCATTCAGTTAAATTGTATGTAAACAATTCCCGGTAAAGTCATCTTCCTACCTTGCATACCTTTTCTCCATACAAAATTCAACGACCCCTTCTGTCAGGGCCATCGGGGACAATCCAGTACCACCACCACCACCACCACCATCACCACTATAACCACCCCCCTATTTATATCTACATATTTTGGGGAATGTTGATGTAAAGCAGCCTTTTTAAATATTTAAAGATTTTTTTGGGTTATTAATGACCTTTCTTTGATGTTGTACTGCAAGTATACATTTTCCCATCTCAATTCCATTTGTCTTCCGTAGTAGATTTTTGATACCCTTGAAAGTGTTTAAGCAGGACCAATACAACTTCCGCTGTTTTTTATTTTTGTAAATTTTGTTTCCTTTAGACGTCCTAAAACAGATTAGTCGTAAATAACTGTGTCGTAGGGAATGATATAAATCATATTTTTAGATCAAGCAGTGTAATTTTGTGCTTCTCTTCTTGGTTGTGGGATGAAATCCAGGTGGATTAAATTGGGCCAAACAGATGACTGTGGTGAATGGATGTCAGGACGAGGTTTCCGTAAAATTGATTTTTACTTAAATTATCCGTGAATGGCATGAATACTAATAACGGTTCTTTTCTGATGCCAATTTGTATGCTGAGCGTTTGAAAAAGTCAATCATAAATTTTATGGTTTTTTAATTTTATGTTGCCGTTAAGGTGTTAAGGATTCCTTTTAGTATTTATAAAATATTGATAAGAGTAATGGAAAAGTAATTAATAATTATTTGGTATTCTGAATACTAAATATTCGCATTACCATTCCTATAATAATAATAATAATAATTTATTTATTGCTTATGTACAAATATTGCAATCTTTGATAAATTATATTAGGATATCTTAAAATTATAAATACTTAGACAACTTAAAAAGATTAAACAAATAATGAAATAATAAATTAATAAAATAATGAAATAAAGGAGAGGAAAAATAATGTTAAAAAAAATATCAAAGGGGATAAAAATAAATAAATAAGAACAAATAAAAACGATACACAAGAGAAATAATAAAAAAGGAAATAAACCTATTTAAGCTCTTATTAAAAATGAATAAAATTAATAAAGAAAAAGGAAATCAAAACATAAATAATAAAGAAAAAAAATAAATAAATAAATTTCAATAAAATATTCTATTATAAGAAGAAAGCTACAAAAAAAAAACAATTCGCAAAGTGCGAGTCGAGCTCGCGAACGAAGGGTTCCGTACACTATGTATACGCCAAAAAACACATTTCTTGAATGAGGCCCCCTTTAATTTTTAATTTAATTTTATTTTTATTATTTGTTGTTATAGCGGCAACATACTCTGTGAAAATTTCAATGGTCTACCTATAACGGTTAATCAGATACAACCTGGTGACGGATGGACAGACAGCGAAGTCTTAGTAATAGGGTTCCCGTTGTTACCCTTTGGGTATGGAACCCTAATAAAAAATCAAGCACACAACAGATTTCGACTAAAAAAAACAAACAGATGAAAATACATAAAAAGAAAAATGAAGAAAGTAATATAAATTAGTTAAATAACAAAAGAGTAGTAATAGTAAAATATCACAGTTAGGCATGGATGGTACAAAGCATAACTTAAAATAAAATAATGTTTTAATTAAATGCAATAAATTAATTGATTGTCACATAGTTTGCATCATTTACAGCTAAAGCCTAGGTAAGTTCTTAATAATATTAGAAAAGGCTCTGCCAGAGTTCGCACGCTTAGAACCATGAGGAAGAGTTCCAACATCGAACTGCTTGAACAAGGTAAGGAGGGTTGCCAAATCGTGAAGAACATCTAGGAGCAAGGAGTTTAAGATTTCATGTTAAATTTACATATTACAGTTTTTCACAAAACTATTTTGGTGTTTGTCATAAATCGTGCTCGTAAGTTTCGAAGGAATTCCCAATTTATAGATGTATCGAATTACATCATTAAATACCATATTTAATTTCTCTATGACACTGTGAGTCAAGTTTGACAAATTCTAGACTGCTTAAAAGTGGCGACTATTAATTTTTACAATACGATAAAATACAATATTTATTTAGAGCGATAGTAGGTTAGGTTAGGTTAAGTTAGAGTAGCGGCCATCGTAAGAAGGTGTACGATCAGCCACACTTAGACCATATATGGTCCATTGTGAAGCCACTATATTGGAAAAGATATATTAAGAGCTAGGGGGTCCGAAGAAACCAGCCGCAAGAATTACTGAACCTTACCAGGCCCCAAACTCTTTATGTGCTAATTACCCCAGTTCTCAGAAAAAGTAACTACCGAGCGTATTCCTCCTACGTTTAGCAAGGTTATGGTACTCGCAAAGCAGGTGCTTATTGCTAACAACATCTTCCTCGTTCAAACAACTTCTGTAGAAGTCAAGAGTCCAAAAAGGCAGTGTCCCGTAATAACTGTGGTAAGATTACGCGCATCATTGCGGTTCTTCTACAGCAGAGATTTAGTCTTTACAGGATATATGTCGGGCCAGAGCCGGCTTGAAATCACGCATGAGGTCAGTTCTCCTCGTCTGCGATTTGTCAGCTTGTCGGCCAGTGCATCTAGAATCTTTTTCACTGATTTTAGGGACCGACCTAGATATATATTCTGCTAGATATATATTCATAGCGGAATCCTTTCTGGAAAGGGCATCCGCTGCCTCATTTTCAGGTGTGTCACTGTGACTAGGCACCTAGCAAAAAATAACTCTGTGCTTAGCACCTAGTTTCCGGAGCTCACAGTGACACTGTTGCACTAGGCGCGATCTAATGGTGCCCGAGTTCAAAGCTTTGATTGCCGCTTGGCTGTCAATGAAAATCCTGATATCTCGATCTCTAGGTACGTCACAAGTTGTACGCAGCAACCTTGCTACTGCGCGGGTGGTCAGGACCTCCGCCTGGAACACACTACAGCGGTCGCGTAGGTGGTACGATTCCTATATTTGAGTATACCCGGCACCCACTCCCATATCTATTTTGGAACCGTCCGCAAAGACATATACATCAGAGTCAATTGTCACGCGATTACCCTCCCATTCCTCTCTACTGGAAATGCTAGTTGAGAACGCTTTCTCAAAGTCTAGTCTTGGAACAATGTAATCCATACCTCCCCGTATACAGTCTTCAGGACAGATCCTCAGTATTCTGTTGTGACCAATATCTGCTGTTACCCGTCAGCCCGACTCTTTTAGTGTTAGTACGCTCTTTACAGCTATACGCTTCCCATGGATGTCGAGGGAGCTTCATCTCCATTTCTGCCGCTGGTGTTATTCGAAGAGCTCCTGTAATGCCTAAATAGGCAGCGGTCTGTATTTTAGTAAGACCTTTCAGGTGCGTCGCTTTCTCAAGAGCATTCAACCAGACCAGAACCCCATATGTAAGGATAGGTCTTACGATAGCGGTGTACATCCAGTACACGATACGAAGGTGTAATCCTCATCTCTTGGAAAAAGTTTTCTTGCAGGCATGCAGCGCAATGGCCGCTTTCTTGACACGCTCATTCACATTTATCCTCCTAGATATTTGGCTTAAGTTTTTAAATCAAGGGTAAAGTTACTCAGTTATGGGGTGTGAAAGTAGGAATAACTCTCCTCCATGTAAAACGGACTAGTTCGGTCTTTGCGTGGCTAAAACCCCGAGTGCAGCTTATACCCCAGATAAGGAGTTTTTGCAATGCTCCTTGAATTAGTTAACTGATCGTCGTCAAAAATTTTCACGCGACCAGATTGTCTAAGTCATCAGTATATGCTACCGCTTTTATACCCTCCCTTTGTAAAGAATTGAGAATACCAATATCCACAGTCGAGGTGAAAGTACTCCTCCTTGTGGGGTACCTCTAGACACCCTTGTGCTAACCTTAAGCCCCTCCCTGATGGGTCGGTACGACATGGCACGCTCGGTAAGCATGCAGCATACCAAGCATGCCTCCGTGTCAGTAGAGAAGCGAGTTAAGAAGTGAATTTTATCATGAATTTAAAAACGGTCTGCTGACTTAGTCCCCATAGCATGTATGACCATGTGGCAGCTCCATGCGGCACAACATCGACGGGACAAATGTCGTACCGATACTATGTATGTCGATACCGTACCGACCCGTCAGGGCAGGGCCTTAGTGTTACCAAGTTCTGCGTTTATTAGGCGACTACTGAGCATTGAGATAATCCAACTACATATATGCATAGAATTCAACTCCTTGACCTGTCAGGGCATCCTGGATGCCCTCTAAACTAACTTTATTAAAGGCTCCTTCGATATCAAGAAATGCACCTATAGTGTATTCTTTTGTCACAATTGATTTTTCAATGGCTCCTACTATGTCATGTAACGCCGTTTACACCGATTTACCTTTTAAGTATGCGTGCTGTGATCTAGAAATCCCACTTCCCCTAAGCAGGCTGTCCATGGACGCTTCCAACTATCCGATTCTAAAAATTATGAGTTCGATTCCCGTATGGTACTACTGACATATGCTGACTGCTTGATTTTCTATTTAATTTGGGTCAGCTTTTGTTAGCAGGGGTGTGACAATTTAAATTAAGAAGCGCTTTAGGAGGCATGCTAAATGATGGACGAAGAAGTTTTTTGAAGGTGCTTTTTCAAAAAGTTTAATAAGTTTTTTAATAATCATCTCAGTGCTTCTTCCTTAACCGCGTAGAGGACTTCAAGACCGCTTCCTGAGAAAATTATTAAGTTGCTTGCGGTTTCCCATAATTATTTATGGTAATAAATTTTATTCAGTTGATTCTCCCTTGTCATTCACACAATATAACAAAAACTTCAGCATTTTACTCCTAAGTTTACTTTGAAGTTCACATTGAAAATGAGAAAGGCGTTACTTCGTACAATAGTGGAAAAATCCACATTTAGAATCGTGGAAAATTAGATGGGATCGCCCCTTGTTGCAGTTCTGCTCGAACTTATCAAATAATCTTCTATAGAGCTTTCTAGCGATGGCTCTGAAGCACTTGAGTTACTTACTGACGTCTTCGCTTATTTTGCTGGATAGATTTGTGAATATTCTTCTAAAGAGCTGCCATGTGATGGCTAGGGAACTGCTTAAAATGTACTCCTATCAGAAGCGCTGGCTTTTCGTCCCAATGGATTGGGCCTAACTCCAACAATTCAACACAACATATTCAGAGCCACATCGCAAAGTGTTACTAAATTTTAGTGAAAATCAATGTATTGAAGTATTGTGGAATAATTTATCAGATTTATACGTATCTCTTAAGCTCTTAATGGGGTCTGGACACCGTGACCCCATTATACAATCTATCCTAACTTTATGGTAATATCCATGGTTTGTTATGTTCAATGTCAGTAAATCCACCATCACAGTTATCTCTTTTGTACCTTGATATTTTTGATAAATTAAAAATGCGGTCAGCATCACAATCTGACAGATTACCAGAGAATGTGCTCAAAAATTCCACCTAATTTCCCCTAATTATCAAAATCACATCCGAATGGAAATTTTATCAAATTTCCCTCAAACCTCATGACACGAAAGTTATCCTCAAATTAGACATAAATAGAAATCCTGGAAATGTCAGGAGTAGGAAGAGATAGGGTCGTTGGAAAATCAGTGTCAATAGTCGATTAAACGGATATTAGAGGGACGAGGTGTATACCACCGTTATAATGTATCTAAATTTGTATCATCCTGTAGGAATACAGTGCACCTGAATTAGGGTAAACAAAACTGTTATGGTTCGATAGGGTTGATGGGAGTAGAGTGGGAGTAGAGGGTAGCAGCAGAAACTAATGTAATTCTCTTCATACTGCAGTGATACCTTTCAACAGGGGGGGGGGGGGATCTGTAATTGTTTTGTAAATTGTAGAATATACAAATGGTAACCTTGTTTCGTCAACGTCGCGGTCTACGAGCGTAGTGGGCATCCCGAAACATATATGAATGTGAACGATGGACGTAAATGAAACTGCGGTCGAAAAAATTATAATTTTGGGTCTCGATATGACCGTGATATTTGCGTCCAATTTTGTATTTTTGGTTCTAGTTAAACGATGCGCCTGGAAGAGATTAATGCGGTCAATTAATTCTGTTGTTTCCCAAGCAAATATAATGAATTATGTTAAAAGCAATTTGAATATAAAATAATTTCCTCTATGACATGGAAATTGTTGCGGCTAAATTGCGGAGCTTTGGGTTTATATATAGGCAGGTATAGGCTCGGCGGATGGCAGTGTCATGTGGGAGGATGGTAGGTATCTATTGTTGTATGAAATTCCGGTTTTATATAGGAGATTCATAGATCTAATGATCTGTTCTCTCTTGTTTTATTAATAACTGGGTAATTTTCATAAAAGATAGATATGGGGGTAGTGGGGTAGTATATGAATGTTGGTAGTATTGGGTATCTAGTTTTCTGTCCAAATAATTTTGAACTATGATCATAAGACAAGCAACTTAATTCCAAGACAAAAGGAATAATTTAAGGCGGTAATACTATTTATAGTAGATAGACTATAACTGATAAAAGTAAAATGCTATCGCAATCATTGGCATTTATGTATAAATGGACATCAAATTGGCAACCCTGGAGTGGATTAAAATCTTTTTTTATCAAAACTCTTTTTAATTCGTTTTATATCAATTAAATACATGTTTGGTCAAACTATTTCGGATCCGTATTTCCGGAACAGTTTCACATCAATTTAAATATTGTGGATAAAAACAAATAGAAGAAAAAAATTTGCCTTTAGTAGCATCAAACATCTTAAACACGCTACAGGGTGTTTCTTCCATGGTGGTCAATAGAACAGAAGGTGATAGTACTCACCTAGGTAAACAAAACATTGTATGACAGATGTGGGTTCCCATATCAACCGTTTCGGAGTTACAGGTTGATTAACAAAACAAGCTAGTTTTCACCAAACACCCCGTATTGTTATGATCGTAGCATGCTGCGTTTAGCAGCATGCTACATGAACGATGCCGACAGAAGTAGCAGTGTTGACATTCGCTCACATGACGAAGGTGCTGCCACGTTTGACACATGTGAACATTCTAACCTGGCTGTGACTGAATCCTCTGAAAAACAGAAATCGATAAGGAAGAAGAAGAAAAGCTTTGGAAAAGAAAAGAGTGTCTCATATGGCTTGCTGTCATTTTTGTATCCTGCAAATTGCTGAAGGAGCGAAACAAAGATTCAGCTACAAGGATAAAGAAAATTTAAAGTTATCGCCCGAATAGTTAAATAAAACAAAAAACAAAAAGAAAAGACAATTCTTTTCCAAGAAAGGAAAGTTTTTTAGACTCAAGTGTTTTTGTCAGCTGAATGATCGAAGACCCCACACCACATACATCCGCAATGTGCATAATCGATAATAATTTTGGTAATTAATTAGTAATAATTTGGTAAATTAATCCATTATAATTTAACCGGTTGGAAAAAGAAGCGGCGAACAGCTCAATATCCCAATAATTCCAGTTGGAGTTTTCCCAGAATCACGGTGGCCGACAACTAAGGGGGAAAACGGTGTCACCATTCCGTTACGCAAATCCTGGTGCCCCGTGTTCAACAACGCAGAGCGGCGGTGGCACACAAGGAAGTCATCAAGGATGGCGGATCAATATACCAAGTTGGATATTTAATTAAGTTAACATGTGTTTGAAAATTTAAACAAAAGTAGACAATAGAATTGATAGCCACACGCAGCATAAAACGTGATTAAACGCACCATCCGCCTTTGGAGTACAGAGTCATCCAAAATAGTACCGATATATGCGGTGATTGACTTGAAGTTATAACCGGCTGAAACCAACGTTAGTACACAATAAGTTTATGCATACCCTGTCTTCGTGACGAAGTGCTCAGTGTTCGAAAATGTTAGTTAAAACCAAAGTTTGGATGCACACAAATAAGCTGGCGGAATTAAATACTAAGGAACCCACTGGGAGTTTTGAGGACGAATTGTCTCCTACAGGGACTTAAAGCTTATACAATAGACTTGGGAGCTTACGTCAAAATAATCACCTTTTTGTAAGTACCTATATACAGGGTGTCCCACGTAACGTGTTTCCTGGCCACTTTTCTCGCAAATGTGCGTAGATATCGAAAAAGTCCTAATAATAAAAGTTACGCACCTTTAGTTAAGGTATCCTCTGGCATAGCCAATGTCCTTGAAAAAGGACTTGCAATAGGAAATATTAAAAAAATGTCCTTTTCGTCCACATTAAGGATACATGTAGATTACATTTTTGAATTCCGCGAATAAACCTAATACGAAAGTGTTATATTGAAAATTCCAGTTTAACCCTTTATTATCGAGATATGTATAAGGCCTCAAATTGTACTACTCTATTCACCGTGTTCCATTGCCATTTTTCTCGAAAATGCACACAGATATCATCGAAGTGGTATTACCAAAAGCTACCCATCATAAGCCGGGCTATCTTTTCGTATGGTCAACATTTAAAAACAAAAGTCACACGGAAAAAGGATATCTTCGGTTTGGTCGTTTTCATCCTTTCTGAGGATGCATTTTGGCTACATTGAGTAACTGCAAATCAAATTAGAAAAAAAGTGGTATGCCTATTGAAAATTCATCAATGCTGCCAAAATGCATCCTCAGAAAGGATGAAAACGACCAAACCGAAGATATCCTTTTTTCGTGTGGTTTTTTTTTTAAATGCTGACCATATCACACGATAGCCAGGCTTATGATGGGTAGCTTTTGGTACTTTTGGTACTAGCACTTCGATGATATCTGTGTGCATTTTCGAGAAAAATGGCAAAGGAACACGGTGAATAGCGTACAATTTGAGGCTTTATATCTCGATAATAAAGGGTTAAACTGGAATTTTCAATATAACACTTTCGTATTAGGTTTATTCGCGGAATTCAAAAATGTAATCTAAATGTGTCCTTAATGAGGACGAAAACGAAATTTTTTTAATATATCCTTTTCCAAGTCCTTTTTCAAGGACCAGAGGATACCATGACTAAAGATGCCTAACTTTTATTATTAGGACTTTTTCGATATCTCCGCACATTTTCGAGGAAAATGCCCAGGGAATACGTTACTTGGGACACCCTGTATACAGCGGGTCCCATAGGTATCGCAATTGCTTTATACCCTGGATTCCTCACTCAATTTCGATAAACAAATTGTGTGGGAGTAGAGCGGGAAATGCACGGTATTGGCAGAAGGTGGGAGGGGCATTTGTGATTTGGGGTGCTTTTTATCCTAGTAGCATTTAGCTTTCTTGTTATACAGCCTATGAAGGTCACTTGCATCTCAGGTGATAGTAAGCCCTCTACTGTTTCCAACAAATGCCCAACCACCTACCTACCCCTTTTTCGTCAGCAGTTGTAGGACATCAAAATCAAGAAATTGGAAAGTTTTGCAATTTCTTTTTCAATTTTAACGATTTTCCCGCTAAAAGGAAAGATAAGGATATCACTTTCTTGCAAGACCTCCGAATTTTACCTTTAATTTGACTATGCACATGTACGCACTTAAATGCTGCCGTTTTTATGATTCATAATTTCATGAATTTTGCTAATTTGCGTGGAATTGCATAAAATTAGACGCGATTTTTATTGTTGTTAGCAAAATTAATGAAATTATGCATCATAAAAACGGGAATATCTCAAAAACGGTAGCGTTTAAGTGCGTACATGTGCATAGCCAAATTAAAGGTCAAATTCGGAGGTCTCGAAATCTTGCAAGAAAGTACTATCCTCATCTTGCCTTTTAGCTGAAAAATCGTTAAAATTGACAAATAAATTGCAAAATTGTCCATTTTTTACTTTGACGTCCTAGAACTGCCTATGGAAAGTGGGTAGAGAGATGGTTGGGCATTTTGTTGGAAACCGTAAAGGATTTACTATCACTTGAGATGCAAGTCACCTTCATTGGGTGTATAACATGAAAGTTACATGGTATTAGGATAAAAACACCCAAAATCGCAACCCCCCCCCCCCATTCTGACAGGATGGATTTCACGTCCAAGAGTAACTCACTCGAAGTAATTCCATAACAGAATCTTAAAAAGTATAGGGCGTCTGGTCACAGTTAAAGGGGCTCATTGTATTCAGAGCTTCATAGCATTTCCAACGACTGCTCGACCAGCCTCCTTAATCCTCTACTCTCAGGAGTTATGAGGACTTACCTTTTTTTTTAATTTGACCTAAATTTCTTTTACAAAAAGTCGTTAACATAACTTTTTTTTTATAACAACTGTAAACTGGAGTTCTTCTCTTTAATTTGACCTAGTACACCCTATGTGCTATCTGTTGCCGTTAAAATATGGTGTGCGTCAGTCCTATTCGCTGCAGCTGTCATATTGTGCAATTGTGATTTCCCTCATTTTAAGACTCATTTAATGGCGTAATTTGAATGACCTTCATGGTATATCCTTTAAATTAACTTAGGACATTACTTCTGATAGTTTTGGTAAAAATTTCTCAAGAGATTTGAATCTATGTGCTAAGTATGTTACTATTACAGAGAAGGTACTCTGCATTTTCTTCTTCGGGTTTGCATGAACTACATAGTTACTCAGGAGTGCGATAGTTGTATGCAGCTAATTTTTCAACCAACAGTGTCCGGTAATTAGCCCAGTATTGCACCTCGTCATACCTAATTGTACCAGTTTTCAATGGTTCTATTTGTGATCCCACAAAAAGATGAATTGATCTTTTTCTGGCCAGCTGGTCTGCTTTATCGTTTTCTGTAATGTTGCTGTAACAACGCACTCACTTAAGGACATGCATCTTAGAGTGTACTAGCCATTTTAATTTTTGCAGGCAGACACGATTCAAAACGATTCAAGCCAATATAGATATGGAATTATGTATGTACATACATCATACAATAACACAAGATAGCAGGATTATTTTATGGGCCACGGTGGTATCGCAAAACCACCTCACAATTCTATAAATAACCATCCCTTTCACATTTGACTATATAGAAAATACTTAACATTAGCTTTCAATATATGCTAAATATCCGTCACTAGCCCACGAGTCATAAGGAGTGGGAATGGTGGTGGACAGGACTGTTTTTAATAGAATACTTCTATGCAAATTTAAAAAAAAATGTTTTTTGCTAAAATCATGGTAATTGTGTACTAAGAAAATAATAAGTATACGAAAACAGTAATGCTCCATTTGAGCTGTATTGCACCCTTAATTGGCGAAGGTGGGGAGGGCTACATTGCAAGAGTTTTAAAAATCGAAAATCGCCTTTTGCGTTTCACCTAATCGCTCATTTTATAGCGAAAGAAGACTCTTCATAGACATCTCATTGTTAACGCTCATCGGTTATTGGAAATATACAGAATCTTTCAAAAATTATAGAAAATCACTTCCCACGAATGGTAAATAAATTTTATTTAGAAACAATCTTTCTAATCAATATAAAAATTTACTGAAATCAGTTCTCTTATGATTTAGCCCCAATCTTAGAACAGAGAATCCTTCCAATAAATCATAAAGAATGCAGAAAACTTTATTACACCACTACTTGTGCTGAAGTCTTCAGGATATGTAGGAATGTTTCTCATATTATATAAGAGCTCGTTAGAAGAAACCATTGACGTCTCATACTTCATTTCAGCTTGAATATGTATGTATGAAAAACGTGGCAAGCAACATCAAAGACTATGCCCGGGTTCCGAGTAGGTAATAGAAAAGAGTTCCTAGGATGTGTTCCGGAAACTTTTTATTACAACCTTACATAGTGATTGATGGCTCTTCTTATTACATCCTTTAAATAACACTTCTTCATAATGGATGACTTCTTCAACGAAATTGCAGATATTAATTTAAGAGTGGGGGTAATACCCTAGCCATAACGGGGGAGCTTTTCTTTTTTTTTTGCATGAATGGAAACAATTTATCAAAAATACAATTTATACTATGCCTCGCCTTCAGAAAAATTCTTTCAATTAATAATGGAAGCTGTATTAACAGCGTTTCTGATTTTCGAGCATAGATTTCAAAAGTTCTCATAATCTTTAGCATTTATATACTGTGCTTTTCCATTAGTTGATTTTTATTTGGAGAACGTATTGTAGTCATGCAATGATTTCAACAATTGTTTTTTTTTAATTCAAAAATGTCATAAATTGGTGTAAAAAAAGGATTTAAATTTAGTAAAACTTAAAAATGTGACATTAAACTCTGCTTCATTACTAAAACCATTTTGAGCAAAGTGCTGGGACAGCGTTTTGTGGTTGGTTAGAATCAGAAAATTTTTTCTTTATTTTATTTCGGAGCAGTTGTAAACAAAAAAAAATTGTTATTCGAAGAAGCCCTTAAGGCATATATCGACTATTAGAAAAGTTTTATAAAATTAAAGGGATCAGATTTGTATCCCGCAGAACGCTAGAAGCACTAAGAAGATTTCCTGAAATTCTGAAATGTTATTTTAAACGAGCGATTCCTATATAGGTAGGTTTGTAAATTTGACCATAAAAACAGGCCCAAGAATGTTAATAAAATGAAGTCTACCAATTTTAGATGCGAGAAGGCGATTCAGCTATGTAGGTTTGAACTTTTGGGGAATTGTTTAAGGGGATGTTACCGTTCATGACGATGAAAAATTCGAATTTTTTTTTACATAATTATCATCCTTAAAGTGCTTAAAAGCAGTGGATATAAGCATATTTTCACATCTAAAGTATTTTAGAATTCTCAGCCTGTTGAGAGATGAGCCGTCGTCCGCCAGCTAGAAAACAGGTAGCTGAGGCGCTCGGAGCGCGTTTGCTGGGGAGACCATTTCTCGCTATCTAAGATACCCTCATATTCACATTCAGCATAATCAGTTCTTGAAGGAAGAAGAAGGGCACTGTATGGTGCTGGAATAGCTGGAATAAGCTATAAAGGATTTTCTATAACGTTTTTCTGGGAAAATTTTTTCAGGATGCGGGGCGCTCTACATCTTCAATGGATGAAACGATTCTTGATTGAATCTTTGCGGGGCCATCTGGAAGCGATTTTTGTCAAAAATTTATTTACAAATAGTTTTTTAGTCCGTTCAAGGGAAAAAAACCCGGCAAAAAATGTTTTTTTTAACGGCTTTTATTGAGGTTTTTTTGAAAACGAAAACCGGTAAGGCCCCCAAATTTTGCCAAGTTTAATCATTTTCAACCTATTTGTTTCGAATGAATTGGCTTAGCTGTGGAACGCCCCGCGCAAACGAAAACACGCCGTGCATGGTTTTTTTTATGGGTACTGGAGCTACCATTTTGATTTTTTGTTTTTTTTTTTTATAAATAATATTAGAATTTACTCTCCATTGATAGAAGAATAAAATACGTTAAAACTCATTTCCAAAGGTATTTATTTTATGTAAAAAGAAGTTTCCAAAGTACATGCATTTTTCATGTCTCCAGACGGTAACCTGCCCTTAAGTGGTTGTTAAGGGGTAAAAACCTCATTTAAGGGGTATTTACTGGATATAAATTTGTGACTAAATTTTTATTATGTGGAGTGGGTCTTCCTTTTTCGAGTGAGAATATGTTATCTAGCTAGGTTTAGACTTAATTGCGTTTTTCCTAAGGGATAATAATAGAGATTATTAATGGATTTTGATAAAATGGGAGGAATATACCATTTTCGGATGCGTAAAAGCAATTTCGCTAGTTAGCTTTAAAAATTTGGAAAACAAATTTGGGGAAGTGGGAGGTTATTTAATCTTTATTTAGAATGACACCAAAAACAATTAGAATCTTCGAAAATTTAAGCACAAACAAATAAACTGGAAAAGTAGAAAAATTTCCTAGTTAAAAATTTACCACAAATTTTGGCACAACCAAGTGTAAAACACTTTTTACCATACATTTTAGTTGCCTGTGCAGTGGCAAGTTAGTTACGCAGGGCTCCTTGCTTGTACATTATATTTCTGCCCAAGTAGCTTATGAGCTCCCTTATCAAGATATTCTATGTTACCACCATTCTTGTAGTACGCTACCCAGTGTGTACCTACCTGAATTTTCTTTTTTTACATATTCGTCTTTATGTTCTACACACTTTTTCACAATGCTTGAGCCATCCTAATATTCCAATTCAGTCAGAAACTGGATTTTTGTAAACAACCACCGCCATCATGGCCGTCTTTAGCCACGTGGAGGCCCGGGGTACTTTAAGATATGGGGGCCTTCTAACAGAAATTATTTTCAAAACTACTTTGGGCTATCAAAAGGAATAATCACGTAATATAAAATCGCAAACACAATATGGGAGATAACACCGATTGCAATTTTAAAAGCGAATAATCTGATTTTTAGTTCTGATAAGAAAGATATCATAAAGTGGAGCTAATAGTCCAGTCAGTAGAGGTTTTTGCCTTACAAAAGGTGAGCTAGTTCTGATTTTTATAGGCTATTAAGTTCCGGGCTCCGATGAAAAATTCAAGTTTCCACCTTTAGGGGGGGGGGGGGGGGGGTGCGCGTTCCGCCATCTGGGATTAAAGCTACATAAAATTGCTTTTTCAAAATAATTCCATTCATCAACGGTTGGTCCTACGACAAAAATGGCTGATAGAAATTGGAAGACGACTAAGTTTCCTATACATTTTTGGTGTAAGCAATTTATTTGTAAGCCCGATGTGTAATCAGTTCAGCGGCGGAAACATGAACATACTTCCGAATAAATGTATATCTATAGTACCCCTTATACAGGGTGCTTTATTTATAGTGGCCTTATGACAGGACAGGACAGTCCACATAAACCATTTGGGAGTTACAGGGTGATTAAGAAAAAAAGTTAGTTTTTCACAAAACACCCTCTATCTTAAAACTACAGGTTTTACGGTCACAGTCAAGAGCTCATTGTATGCAGAATTTCAAGACCTTTCCAACAACTACTCAACCAGCCCTATAACCGTTTCCCCTCAAGAATGATAGTTGTTTAAACTAAAAAATTTCGGATTTTTTTACCTGTTTTTTTAATTTAACCTCTATTATTTTTGCATAAAGGTCATTAATATAACTTTTTTTATAAAAAGTGTAAACTGTAGATATTCCTCTTTAATTTGACCTATTACATCCTATGAGCTAGTTGCAGCCGTTAACGGGTTCTTAGCTCACAATCTATTCAGGTCATACCAAAATTAGACGATATTTTTTAAAATGACGTGTTTTCAGTCGGTAAGGGAACAAATTTAGGTTTGAGAATAGCTTTCGGAATAGATTTTGAGCTAATAATTCTTAAAGGGCTACACTTAGCACAAAGGGCGTAATTGGTCAAATTAAAGGGGAAGGACTACAGTTTACACACAAAAAAGTTATGTAATGCCCTTTTTGCAAAAATAATAGAGGTTAAATTAAAAAAAAGGTAAGAAAATCCGAAATTTTTATTTTAGATCCCTATAACTCCTGAGATAAGTGGGGTACGGAGCTGGTTGAGCAGTCATTGGAAAAGCCATGAAGCTCTACATACAATGAATCGTTAATTGTGACCGTATCCTATGCACTTTAATAAGATACAGGGTCTGATGTGAAAATCTAGCTTTTTTCCTTAAACACCCCTGTAACTCCCAAACGGTTGATGTGGACCCCCCCCTCCTCCTGCCAAAGATTTTTTTTTGTCTAGGTGTCTAGTATCCGCACATTTCGTTTGATTAATTTTCGAAAATACACATTGTATAGTGAACTGAGAGCTTTCACTTTCCACATTGCCGTTGTCGTTGAATTATGAACACAGCCTTAAAACAAAGCCAACCATTTTTATTCTGTGTCCTGTCAAAATATAAAAAGTGTCAAAACATTAGAAAATGGTCCGTCGTACACCGTCAGATCATATATCAAAAAGGATAGATTACGCTGTGTAAAATTCGTGTCCGTGTGATAAGCATTTTTTTTCGAACCCGCACAGGAAACGACAAAAGGGGTATCGCCTTGTTGTTCCTCAATTCGACAATTCTGATTTATTTCTGACATTTCAGATTTTATGAAAACCAGTTCAGTTTTGCTTTAGTTATTTTGAATTATAGAAGTGATTAGAAGTGGTTAATATTTAATAAGAGTGAGAAACAATAGTGAAATATTGTTTTGTGAGTGAGATTATAACCAGGGTGTCCCAGAAATCAACGTCAAGCCGGAATCGGGTGATAGACTAAATCATAACAAATACCAGAAAAATATAAAAAAAAATCTAGGTCATGTATTTTTAAAATTATAGTCATTCCTTTTTGTTTTCTAGAAAATGTGATAATGTACACCCTGTGATGTTTTTTTAGCTCCTGTTGCTACAAATCCTTACTTATTTTCAATTTTATTTTTCTTATGTAATCCCGAATAGTGCTTATGTAGCCTGTTGCTTTAACTTCCAACTGCTCCAGCTTCGAAGAAAATGCCACATTTTGCCGAACAACGAAAATAAATGTTGTAATTCGTTGAACTTTAACTGACTGTACTGGAAAAAAAATGTACTACGCCAGTTTGGCAAGTAACTTTGAAAGTTGACGCATTTGAAAAGGATTCTAAAATGTTATATAACACTTACTACAATATTTCTTAGATTACGGAAAAAAAAAATTTTTCTTCAAGAAACCCACTTTCGAAAAATTTCTTTTCACTTACTAAAAATGAGTCTAGTGTACCCAAAGCTTGCCGTAATACCGTAACTTTAAGACTCTAGTTTGAGTTGGACGGAGAGTCATTGCGTGAAGTGTGAGTGAGACAGATAGTGACGCTTTCAAATTAGAGATCCTAACTTTTTGTTGAATTTAGGACAAATTTTCCTTAAGTTTAAAATTAAACACCAATTATTTGGATGCTAAGATTTATTATTTACAAAAGATGTTCAAACTACCTTCCTTCAGCTACAATACAAGCTCGACACCTTCTTAAAAAGGATCGGGATATCAGACGGGCAAATCTTCCATTGATGACAAATTCAACTGCTTCCGTAATTCTGGAGCTCATGTTTTTTGTGAAATTCGGTGAGCTATACTTTTAGGCGCTCCTGTGCTTTCCTGGATTGCACGTACCGAAGTACTTGGGTCTACGTCCTTGTAAGGCAAGGAACTCTTCCTTCACCATGTACTTGGTTTGGAAGTCGGTCCTCTGTGGACAGTAGACGATGCACATTTATAAAAACTCAATGATTTGACGAGCTAGCGTCACTATTTTCCTCACTCACATTTCATGCAATGACGCTGCGTCTCACTCAAACTAGAATTTTAAAGTTACGGTATTACGGCAAGCTTTGGATACACTAGAATCATTTTTAGTAGGTGAAAAGAAAATTTTCGAAACTTGGTTTCTTGAAGAAAATTCTTTTTTTTCCGTAATGTAAGAAATATTGTGGCAAGTGTTTTACCATTTTAGAATTCCTATTAAATGCGTCACCTTCTCAAGTTACTTGCCAAACTGGTGTAGTACATTTTTTTTTCATTACAGTCAGTTAAAGTTGTGCGAAATATTAATTTTCTATTCTTGGTTCGCCAAAATGTGACATTTTCTTCCAAGCTGGAACAGTAGGCTTAGAATTTAAAGCAGCAGGTTACATAAGCACTATTCGGGATTACGTAAGAAAAATAAAATTGGAAAAAGTACAGATTTGTAGCAACAGGAGCCAAAAAACCATCACAGGGTGTACATTTTCTCGAAAACAAAAGAAATGTCTATAATTTGAAAAATACATGACCTACATTTTTTTTTATATTTTTCTGGTAACTGTTATGATTTAGTCTATCACCCTGGGACACCCTGTATAATCGAGACTCCGGAGTTTTGAATTATCCTGATGAAAAGCGCTGTGCTGTGCTGCAGAAACAACGAGAGATGTTCTCTTAGGAAATTACTTTTCAGGCAAGTTTAATCCTTTTAATAATAAGTTTTCGTGTTTTAAATAAAATAAGAGTGAAATATTTATAAAAATAAACAGCCGTGAAAAAAAAATTTAACATTTTCTAATGCCGGTTTCTTTGTTTAAAATTGAATTGTAATTATCGCCTTAAGTTACAACAGCCGTACAAAGGCAATGCCAAAAACTATTATCAGAAAATAAACGGGGCACTAGAAAAATTCTTAAAAATTTAAAAAGTTATAAAAATATTATAAAATTATAAATTTAAAAATTAATTTAAAAATTTTGCGATATAATGGAATCTCTTCTATTGAATTCCTCCAATACTTACTAAAGTTTCAACCGCTAAATTATATGTCCGGCATGAAAATATCGTATTTTACTACTTCCATGACTAAAACGAATACATCGATGCGGTTCTACTACATGAAGAAAAATACTTAAGTTTTTCTTACTCATACCCTCTCCTTTTTTGTTATATGATATGATCTAAGCGTACACTTTGTCGCATATTGCATTCGCATGTCACTTTTTGGTGTCTCTCATTGGCAACAAATGCACCGTGTGTACGAACAGCCCAATAACATTTCGAAAAGCGACACCTTGCAGGAAATAGCCAAATAACCAAAATACTGAAGTAGCACAACCCTCGTATTAGAAAATTTGGGATACATTTTTTTTAATCAGGCGATCCTCCATCTTCATTTGAACTCTACCGGTGCGCATCACATTGCCAAGAAATAAATGAATTTGTTCAACAGCTCCATATCTCAGGAGAGAGATTTTGGGGAAATTGATAAAGCAAATGAGGAAGTTATTTTCAGTTAAATTTGATCAAATTATACGTATAGGTCTGCCCCCAACCCCGCACAATTTAAATAAAATTCACATCTTAACACAGTATGGTAGACGGAAAGTATTTACGTATGTATGTAAATTATTGCTAATTGAAATGTTGACACATGTCTCAGATACCTCGACAACAATATTCCATTGAAATCTCTTACAAAGTTCCTTTGCTCTTAATTATGAAGCGGCTAAAGGAAATTGTTTTGTGCAACAAAATAAACATCAAGCGTTTTTGTTTACATTTGACCTCAGGCTAAATTACGAACACTATATACGCTTGCGTCGACAAGCTTCCTTTGCACAGAGTTCAAGGTTATTCAATGCACAAAGGATATTCCATTAAGTAATGACTGTCATCCAGGTGTATAAACACCCATTGTACATACATATAATGAATGTTTACTTAACCGACTGACGAAACTCGTGTAAACAAGGCTCCAAAATTATTTTAATTATATCTCAAAAGTAAACTTTGTTTCTTAATGGCATGAAATATATCTACACACATGCACGCGCACACATATACATACAAACGCAATCATCTTATGGCTATTGGAGTGCATCAAAAAGGATATGATAGATTTTATAAGGTAACTAATAGCCTTTGAAATGAAACATTTACTTAGTAAATATTTGCCAATAGGTGCCAGAAATGCTGTCGGTATGCAATATTGAGCCACACAAATGGAATAAATAATCTTTCTGGGTGTCGGAACTCCTTTTATGCATGAAATATCGCAATCCATAAGATTTCTGTCTTCCTTCCGAAATGCAACCAGATGGTCCGCATAAGTTTAATACTTTTCCAGAGTGTGATAGAGAAGAAAATCACCTCCAGGCACGTATTTATGGCGTTCGCTTTTGTAGTTTTCATGTTGTAAAAGTTTTACTCTTTTGTGATGTAAATTATATAAGAATGGTAAATATATTTATGTATATATCTAGATGCTAGATATTAAATCTAACGATTTCTTGTCTTATGCTTATGAAGGAATTTTTTACTATCGCCAGAGACAAGTGCAAATACGAGGCGATCGAAGATAGTAGAACTGGCAGCTGCTCACAGTGCATCTGTTTCTTACAGGAATATCAAAGATCTAAATATAAAAAATGACAGAGAGCATCTCAATAAAGCGATAAAACACGTTGCTAACTTTTTCAACATAGCCGACCTCACGAATTTTAACAATTCCGTAGAATATATGAGATCTAGAACCCAATGGGGCAAAGTTGGTGAGGCCTGCCAAGTTGAGATTGAACTAAAGTAAGTCTACTTTCTACTCTGTCGAAACTTTGCCAGCTTTGATAGGCAACTTTTTGGTACCATTTGGTGCAGGCATTCTTCATGGAGAGAAGTGTAAGAAAAATTTGTTTCAAAAACTTGGGAAGAATTTTTACAGTCAAAACTTATTCCTACTGTAGTAAATTATTACAAAATAACTGGAATTCTCAAGCTAAGAAGCCAATTAACTACTATCAATAAGAACATGTTAAAGTTAGTACGTATTGTGAGTTGCAAAAGTTCGCCGAGCTCACAAAGTTGAGGTCCTTAAAGTTATATCACAGACAAGTATTGAACAAACATCCAACGAAACTGATATTCTGCAGTACTGAAAGAATGCTCGAGTATCGTTGGCCCTTAGAAGTTTCTGTCTTTGCTACGAAATCAAAAAAATTGTATTGCTTTCATATAAATTCAACGATGTCTCGACCTGATGCACGAAAGGATTCAAGTTGTTCATAAAAATTTACTGAAAATTTTTTCTTTAGAATCATTATGCATTATAGGCGGTCGACAATGGCACACATGAGAGAATTGTATCTGAAAAGAACTCCAGTTGGGCACCAAAGTCTCGTGATGGCGCAGAATTGGTACGCCATGTCTTCCTATGAGAAAACAACAGAGTATTAAGGGCCATGGAAGAAATAACGGCAATAATATATGCGTAATGTAACAACTGGGGTGTATGTGACCCAAGTGATTGAAAAAGGGTCTTCTGACGGAAAAGACGACCCGAGGAAGTTTTCTGAATCGGAAGGTAAGGTACAGAGATTACTCAGCGAGAAATTTCATTTGATATGTAACATGCCGTATTGGAACCCCCCCCCCCCCCCTAAAACTATGCAGAGAAAATTTTCTTCTACGAATTGCGGCTGGTAATAATTATATACGTGTGGGTACTCAATCTTCTTCTCATGACATAAGATATTCGATTCTGTACTAGATTTTCAAAAATGTACTACATAAAACTTTGACCCCCGCCCCAAGCCTTCTCCCGCTTTATTGAAACAAATATAGTTAAACAATTTGTTCATAGTATCATAATGTATCGTTTAACACATCTCTCATGTCGGGCCTAAAATGGGAATTCCCTTTTCTAAGAAGAAATGGATGCTTATCTACGTGGCTACGCGTAATCACCAGACAAAAAGAGAGATTACCCTTTAAGATTTTACCGGGGAAAATTTATATTTGTTCCAGAAGGCATTTTTTTTTTTTTGATTTTCCGGTATATAGCAAAAGCTAAAAATATTTTTATTTGTTATTTCATCACACAACCCATTTTGTTTTGGGTGACAAGTTTCAAGTCTTGGTTTTGACTCTTCAACAAAAACTTGTCACCCAAATTAAATTGGTTTGTGTGATGAAATAACAAATAAAATTTTTTTTAGCTTTTGCTATATACCGGAGAAGCAAAAACAAATACCTTCTTGAACAAACACTAATTTCTAAGAAAAAATGTAGGCCTTGCCTACATCACATAGTGACATCGTTGATTTTATATTGGAGCGAGGCACTTATATTAATTACATAGATATAAAACTTATCCAATCATTGCACTCCAAATCCATTTCAACAATAGCAACAATATACTTGCTTAGGAAAGGAGCAAGAATATATGGCGTTAACATCTATCAAAGCCTAGGAAAATAGGCCTCAATATTTCAGGAAGAGATATTTGCCATCATCAGATGTGCATACGAAAACCTCAGCCTATCCTACACTAATAAAAAATTTATATCGATACAGATTGCCAAGCGGCTTTGAAAGCCACCCCATCACCTGAGATTAAAACGAAGTTAATGTGGGAATACATTCAAGCATTGACGAACCTTGGCACATACAACCACGTAACACTTAAGTGGGTGCCAGGACGCTCGGGAATTGATGCAGACTTACTGGCCAGAAAGGGAGCATCCATGCCCCTCATTGGACCAGAACCTTTCTATGGTATTTCTTACAATGTCTTGAAGCTTACTATGCAAAACTGGATCCGGGACCAAATGGCCCAGAGATGGACTTCAATGACAGGATACAGACAAGCCAAAAGATTCATCAAAGGACTTTCCTCAGACAGGAAAATTTCCAACTGCTTGGAAGCTAGCTCAGGCTATTTCTAAGAAAGGAGAGGGTAGCGATCCCTCAAATTATCGACCAATTGCCATCACTTCGATTCTTTCAAAGGTTTTTTCAATCTATCATTAACTCAAAATTAATGAAGTATCTAGAAACTAATCATCTCATCAACGATCGCCAATATGGCTTCCGAGCTGGACGCTCATCTGGAGACTTGCTGACCTTTCTTACGGAATGTTGGAGCCGTAGTCTTCACAATTTTGGTGAGTCTAAAATCGTTGCTCTAGATATTTCAAAAGCCTTTGATAGAGTCTGGGATCCAGCCCTTTTAGCCAAACTTAAAGCACTTGGTCTCTCCCCTCCTCTTCTATTATGGATTGAAAGTTTCCTATCTAGTCGCCAAATACGTGTTGTATTAGATGGCGTTACATCTGAACCGCATCCCATAAATGCCGGTGTGCCTCAAGGCTCTGTTATCTCTCCAACTCTCGTTTTAGTTTTCATTAATGATCTGCTTTCCCTTACTTTCAATACCATCCATAGTTTCGCAGATGACAGTACTCTTGATTTCGCATACTCCTTTGACACTCTTGCGGAATCCAGGGGGAATGCCGCATGTGTTAAACGAGATTGCATGACAGTAAGTTAAACTGGACAGATCACATCTTCTCTGTTGCCAAAGAAGCATCGAAATGTCTTGGATTTCTGAAAAGGTGTAAGAAATATTTCAGCCCGTGAAATCTAGCGCTCCTCTACAAGTCCTACATTAGACCTAGAATGGAATACAACTCCCATATATGGGCCGGGGCTGGTCGCACAGCCTTAGCTTCATTGGATATTGTCCAAAAGAGAGCCTTCAAGCTCATTGGCGATTTGGCAATAACTTGTCATATCGACTCACTCGAGCACCGCCGCAATGTTGGATGCCTTTCGCTCCTTTATCGCTATATGCATTGTCAATGTTCTGATGAAATATCTAGTCTAATCCCTTGTAGAATGATTCCTGCATGCAATACTCGCGCTGCAAACCGCGCACATCCTTTAACCCTTCAAATTACTTTCGGCCGTACAGTAAAATTCCGAGGTGCTTTTTTATCTCGAACAGTGCGAATGTGGAACAGCTTACCATCTTCTGTTTTTCCTCCGGCATACAATCTGCGGAAGTTTAAGGGTGACACACATCGGCACCTCCGCCACTCTCCTCACATCCCCTAATCCTTTCCCTATCTCCTTCCTGCCATGCTGTGCTTTGCATCATAGGGTATCCCCTGAGCTTGGCTTAATAATATAAAAAAAAGAGAGAAGAGCCTGATTCTTTAAGGCTATCTAAAAATCAACTTAGGATCATTACAGGAGTCGTTACGGGCCACAGAAAGCTTAACAAACACATGCTTCAGATAGGCATCACATACACTGATGTGTGTAGGCTATGTTTCGAAGAGGATAAGACATCGGAGCACGTCCTGTATGAATGCGAAACCATTGCGCAATGTAGATTCCAGGGTTTTGGCTCATACCTTTTGAAGCCTGCCGACTTCGAAGAAATCTCTTAAAAAACAAGTAAAAAAGCTAGAATTGGTCTAAGACTAATTCGTATGATATCGTAGATGAATGCTCGTATAAAATTTCGTATGATCACCGATCTATGCAAGTTTGATTTTTGAAGTGGTTTTTCGCATATATTTCTAGAACGGTTTGTCGGACAGAAAAAATGATTATAACCAATTTTATAGGATTTCTTATTCTGAAGAAGTTTTCGGTACAATAAAAATGTCTAGGACTGATCGTTTTCACAGTATACGGTAAAATCCTAAATTTTTATATGGCAACACCAAGAAGGAGTTGCCCGATTTAGTCCATTTTTGAAATTGTATTTGCTAGTGGAAAGAAAACAGCATGTACCAAATTTCAGCTTTCTATATCGAAGCGTTCTCAGGCTGTGTCCAAATATATAGTGGAAAACGAAAGTTTTGTATGGCAACCCCACGAAGGAGTTGCCCGATTTGTCTCATTTTCGAACTTAATTTTTCTTTTTCTTTTTCTAAGCCCGTGTACAAAATTTCACCTCTCTAAGTATACGCGTTCTCGAGTTATCGTGCGCATAGACGGACGGACGGACATGCAAAAATCAAAATAACTTTTAATATTATGCGTGGGTGTCCAATCCATTTTGCTCTACCATCATTATTTCGAGGTGTTACAAACGGAATGACAAACTTATTATACCCCTATAGATTTCACCTAGGGTATAAAAATACTGCACTTCCTAGGAGGAGTGGGTTTGTTGGAGGAACTGTAATGCAACCGGTGCACAATAAGCCAATGATGGCTGCAGTACAAAGGCCACTCGCTCCTTTTTATAATAAAATGCTAAATCTAAATCCACTCAGATGCAAATAAAACTTTCCAGGTAATCTTGATGATTAGTATGATCTGAATGGCAGCACATTTGACTTGTTTATCTCTTGTTATACTTAGGCCACAAATAAGTAAAATACAGATAACCATCCACCGTACTTAAAACTGACACCAATAATTGCGGCTAACCGACAACGTCTAACCGACAAACATGTGCTTAAAGCTTTTCTCTCACAAGCCATCTACCAAATCCTCATTTTTCGAGAGAGATGTAAAGATAAAATTGAATACAAAAGCGGAGGGCTGTGAGAGAGTTCAAAAACAATCAAGTTTAAACAGCGATCGTACGGGACAGTGTTGCAGGGAGAAACGTAACCATTGAGGCGCTGTATCGTAAGCATTGCCCCTGGAATAATTTCAAAGAGGCATGTTTCTCGCATAGAATCTCTCGCAAAAGCTTCAAAGCTCTTTTCGAAACAATGTGCTTTCTATTTCAGTTGTTGACTGAACGTCACTGATCCCCATAAGGTCTGGACTGGACATCTGGGTTTATCTGTGCTTAGGCCGATGTTAGAAAAGCTAGCACTGTGTTTCTCCTTTTTAGGCGAAATAGTAATTTGACTTTTAAGGAAGATAGTAGAATTTGCCATAACCTCATTTATATAAAACAGTCATCAAATTTTTGAATTGGAGAATATAAATTGAAATTGAAATTTGGCAAAATATTTAAATTGTATTCAAAATAATTTATAGAAGGCAATAAGCTGACAAAATGTCAGTAAATTTAGTAAAATTGCTTCAGAAAGTTAGAAAGTTTTATGGAAACCATTAATTTTTTTTTAAATAAAACTAAATAAAAAACACAAATCTTTTCCAACTTCATCCTACCATTTGGCAAATAATTTAGAATAACTTTTCCCCAAGACACAAACCCATGAGCCCTGACAGGCAGGAGCATACTTGAAATAAAAGAATCCGTGTACTGCTTCGATAGCAGCTAGTACTACGATGAATCCCCCCCCCCCCCCACCCTCCCTCCTACTTCTATCAAATTAGTTTCAGATAATTAAGCTCTCGTGAGTCGTGATCGTTCCTTTTTGGATAAAAAACAATAAGCTACAGAAAATTTATCACTGTTGAGTTGAGAGTTGTTGTGTGGAACTGTGGAATCCATATTACAGCAGAATTCAGGAAACACAATCCTACTAGCCACGGTCATCAGAGTTCATCAGCTTAGATTTCAATTTATTCCTATATCTGATAATAGAATGGAATGAAATCTGAGCTGATGAACGCTGATGGCTGCCGCGTTGCATTATGTTTCCCGCTTGACAGTTTTCTTCTGTTTTTATGTGATGAGGACGGTTTTGGGTAGCTATCAGGTGTCTACTTATCGCAATATTTAATTATACGTTCTGTGTGGTGAGCTAGTGTTGTTATTCTCTTGTAAAACAAAGAAATAGTTTGTAATTTATAACAATTTTATTATAAATTAATAAAAAAACACTTTAATGGAATATATTTGCCACGAAATGAAGAATAAATTAACATAAACATAAACATCCATTTATTTGAGCACCCCTACCAAAGGCACGCCAAGCGTTGGGCACATCATAGCGAGTTACACAGTAGATACATATTATAGCAAAACGTTTTTTTTTTGCTCAAAATTGTCCAATCAAAGTGATGAAAAAATTACGAGTGTGCGTGTAATGAAGTTTTATTTGAGAGTGGTCAAGATCGGAACAGGCATCGCCGGACTTGTAATTACAGTTCTACCAGATTTGTGTTTTTTTTTCTGATGGTTTTAACTGATCTTTTAATGGAGTTGAGAACTTATGATATACATATTTGCGCAATGTTTTTTAATTCACAAAAAAAGAAAAGAAAAATTAGAATAATAAATTGCAAGTCAAATTAATTGAAAATATTTGGTACCAAAATGACTACCTAGTGATTCGGGATGGAGTTTCGTTAGAATTATTTTAGTTTTTACCGGTTCCTATCGCAAGTCTGAAAACTAAATCTAAAGTAAACTTAAAATTCAAATTCAGTGTTGAAAAAAATCAATAAAATAGTTTTTGTGAAGTGAAAAGTTCGAAAATTGTTTTTACTTTTTGTTTTCCCCGGTTTGCGGACATTTGTAAAATGCACGTTATGCGTCGTTTCATCGCATTGTCATCGAATTAAATTTTGACTGGAATAAGCAACTGAATTTCGGTGAGTTTTGCAATATTTCTCAATAATTTTATAAAAAATTAATTTAATAGCAAAAAAAGCAACGATGTTTTTTTTAATATAGATTAGATTATTCCATTTATTTAGCGTAATTGCCATGTTTGACGAATTCATATACATACCAAATTCACAATTTTAAAATTTCATTTAATAATATTTTCTTTTAAATAAATTTATATTACTTATAACTTATAACTTCTCATATTGCATTTAAATTTTAAATATTTAAAGCCATTTTAGATAATTGAATTTTGAGAATTGCTGTTTCTAAAAACTTAGAAGCCTATGATAATTATTTATTATTCCTGCTTTGAAAAATCACATTTGAGATACAAAATTCATAGATCGCATACTCGTAGTGAAAAAAGGTATGATAAACAAAAGTTTAATGATAAAGCAAAAATAAACTATTTAGTAGAGTAGAATGTTCATCTAGCATCAGACTAAAAAAAAATGAAACAAAAATTGATAAAGAAACAAGAAAAAGAAAAGAAAACGAATAAAAAATATTATGCATGTAGGTACATATATATTGTAATAATTAGTGAACATAATTGTTATCAGGATTGAGCAATCTAAAACCCCTATCCTGAAAGATTAAGGGATGCGTACCCCCATAGTTAGACTATTCTCAATTCTGACACCGTGAATGAAATAGGCTCAAGTGCTAAACAGAGCATAAAACCTTGATAATAGTAGTAATTGGATTCGTCGATATGACACAAATTCAACATGATCCCTGAGGTAATACGGAGCCAAATTATTTAAAATTTTATATACCATTTAACATATCCTGAAATTACGAAAGTTATTCTTCAAATCGCAACGAAAAACTTGTCTAGCAAAGGCATAGATCAGGGCCGCATTAGGGTCCTCAGAACCCTTAAACACTGACCAAATTTTGGTGCCCCCATATTATATCTAATTCAATATCGAAAATATTATCAAATAGGTTGGCTCTGGTGGCAAACTTAAGAGAAAAAATTGGACACCAAAAATGTGCTTGGGATGTATGGATTTACATACACAGAAGAAAGCTGTAATTGGAATTTTTAAGCTTTTGTAAGAACCAAGCAAATATTTTCAGATGCCAGCTAAATTCGTTCGATTGAATGGCGCTGTCCCCTGATCATAGCCTGATGTTCAAACCAGCAGGGAGCGTAAGAGAAATCTCTTGAACATCTGTTCAATGCACCCTAATTCACCAGTGTGTAAAAAATAACTGTAAACCGCTACACCCTCCTTCACCAGTGTGTAAAAAACAACGTGCTTGGTCATTGCCGTCTTTATGTTTCAGCCCACTGACATATAATAAGAATGGACTGAGCCATCCTATCTTATTCCTATAGTCAAAAATGGCACAAATTTTGCTTAAAATCTATTTGTCTCTTTCAAGCTCAAAATGTACACTGAACTGTAACCAATTTTGGAAACAGTAGCTGTATTAATTAGAATGCATTGGAATTGACATAAAAGTTCAGACAAATATATTGTTTTTATACGTCTATCTCTTATAAGCTCAATGAAATTTGACAACAAATCTGCAGAGGAGCACATTTTTCAGTAATATTAAAAATTAATGTTTGGGTTAATTAAAACAAGTTTAACTTCCTAAATAATTTTAATTTAATACAATACTATTTTATAACATCTTTAGTGTTTCCAATCGACAAATAATAATAAATTATGAATCGGTGTGCAATTGTACGAAATAAAGGGTTTTCACAGCCTGTTCAATATTTGTGCCATTTTCGAAGCAAGAACGCTCAGTCCATTCTTATTATATGTCAGTGGGGAACAATTATATTGCCCATTTTGTGCGGACATCCCAGTGGGAAACGGAAGCATTTTGGATGCATTCCGAAAACATTCTGTGAAAGGTATGGAAACAATACGCTCTGATACCCAGTCCATTTCTTCATTGATGTCCTACGACGGGAAGGTATATAAGGTGGTTATATATTAACTTGCACACTTTACCTCTGCATGACCTGTAAGGTGTAAGGAAGCCCTCCTCTTTAATTCTTTGGTAGGTGAAAAGAAGCTTTCCTTATTAATTCTTTGGAAGGTGAAAGGAAGATTTCATTCTTAATTTTTTAGATTTTTTTGCAAGCTGAAAAGAAGCTTTACTTTTAAATTCTTTGTAAGGTGAAGAGAGTGATGCTGTAAGGTGAAGAGAGTGAACGGAACCATTAAGCATGAATTTTCCGGAAGGTTGGAAAGAACCATTCAATTTAAGTGGTCGCGGTGGAGGGAGCATTCTACCTATTTTCAATGAGGGGTAAAAGGAAGAAGTTTCTTAGAAAATAGACACGTTATTACGGGCACTATGGCAGATCAGCATCTCATCCGATAATTAGTCGTATCAGTTTCGCTAGCGGTTAAGTTAAAATCAATTAGTATGTTAAAATCAATTAGTATGTTAAAATCAATTAGTATGTTGAAATCAATTAGTATGTTAAAATCAATTAGTATTAGCTATGAATTCAAAGTAACTTAAGTAACTGAAGTAACTCACGAGTGCAAGTACCAACCTGCGGCACTAAAAAGTACCTATACATTTATATTCTATATCACATAAGTATCACGACGACTGTGCGCAAGAGTAACAGAAATGCAAAGTGAACGAAGACCCAAAATAAACACAGCAAACGAAAAGCAAGAAATAAAGAAGAACCTCGCACTTAACCTTTAAATATTTTTTTGCTCGACGACGCAAAGGCGCAGGCAGTGAGGAGATCCCTGCCGTGAAAAAAAGGAACGGTGATAGGCTGGAATCAGTATTACTTGCAGAGACCAAATTCCATCTTAAAAGTATAGTGGAAAAGAACCTTGTAGTAGCCGCTGTAAATAAAATCCAGACCAGAAAGTCGGTCTAACCAGCAGCGCGAGCAGCGGTCCCTCCCTCTCTGTCATAGGTCGTCAGCGTGTTCAGTCGTGGCGGTGCGAGTGGCTCTTCAAGAAAGTTTAATAAAAGAACCTCAAAGGGTCTAAGTTCAAAGAGGAATTCGAGTCAAAAAGAAGGAGCCATAAGGATTCCAAGTCAGAGGATAGGAGAGAAATTTTGGACAGCAAGTTGTCGTGCCAGGTGAACGCATTATTATCCTAAAATTTATTGTTTTTTTTTTAAAGAGACAGATTGGTACTTTCCTCGTGGAGCCGTGTAATAGTGATCGGTTTTATCACTCTTTTGTTCAGCTCTAGGTATAACTACTGTAGATATAAGTTGAGAAACCAAGCAAATCACTTATTGTGTAACTCATCGAATATATTACATTAATACATACGGAAGTGACTGGATACATCCCCGTGTTTCATTTTTTGTGAGAGTTTCGTGGTACCTCATTCGTCCTGAAAAACCACCTGGCGCCCATAATCATTGGAGTAGGTATCTTCGCTTTTACCCAGCCCGTCTTCACTGAGCAACAGCCATCAGTTACGTAAAAGTACGACGTAACAACGTCTTCAATTATTCGAATCTCGCACTTAAATGAAAATAATCCACTTCTTCTAAAATAATGCACAAATCAGAATATTTTTCATCTGCACGCACTTTTCTTTCCAGCATTGTTCCTACTCCCTCGAACTAGCCTCTGCGAATGTAGCCGCACACTACATCTTTTTTCGAATACCTATTCATTACATCTGCCTTCTGTAAGTATTCCCTGAAAGGTACATAACATGCTCAAAAATGTAATTCATCAACACATTACGCCTGTTTTTCTAAACCAGGTAAACGATGTTCATGTACTCATTACTAATGCATTCCAGGTAATGTTGACAGTCAACATTAATTAAGTCAGGCATTCCCATTTTTCCCACTGGAATATTATGAAGCTTAATAAATGGTCAATTGTTAACTTTTTTTAACATACTGCGGTTTGCGTTCACTGTGTTCTCAAAATTTATAAGTAATTTTAGAATTTCTGGCTCTGTTACTCGCGCTGTAAGAAGGAAAAAAACTTAATTTTTCGATCATTTTATATTAAGCTGATGGAAGTTGAATCAGCTGATTTCATGGTCAATGGGATTACGCAGCCACCCCTATGGCTTTTCTCTATGTATTATGTGTTCGTTTCCCTAACCGAAGAATCTAAGCATCTCCTTTATTTTCCGCTGTGTATGTTGACTTGCAAGATGGCTCCCAAAGCTCGAAATCCACATCCACCAAAATTTTAATTGTGCTGGCACTAAGATTATTTGACAGTAAAACTGGAAATATTACAGTTTTCGTCACGGTTTTCGTAATTGTATCTTTGTATAACCAGGATTAATATAATTATGGGCCGTGCACTCCATGCTCCAAAGTAAAGAACGCATATAGGAGGTTTATTTAAGAAGAAAAATAAATCCAATATTTTCTCTTTTATTGAGTTTTATTATTTTATTTAGTTTTTCAATAAACCTTTCACGCCTCTTAAAGAAAGCCTTTCTCTCAAGAGCTCCCGAATTTGTCCAAAACTTTCTTGCACTCCGGCTGAAAAACAAACTCTCCGAGGTTTGAGCTTGCTGTCCTAGGTACCCACGATATATAAAAAGGTTTTTTGTTTTTTTTTATCTCTTTCGCAAGACGTAGAAAAAACGTATGTGATAAAATGCGAATCGTTTTGATGCAGTACAATTTCATCAAAAAACTGTTATTTGATATGCCCGTTATATTAATTTTAATATATTAATTTTAAGGCGGCAAGAAAAATTTTATGTTATATGCAACATAGAGGAATTAAAGTCATATCTATAGCTGTGTTCTTTTGTGTCCGCAGAACAGGGCAGAACAAACGATACACAAAAGAACGCCTCATACATTTTCATAGAAATTTATAGATGAAGCGAACAGTGCAAATAGTTCGCTTCAATCGACAAAGCAATTTGTTCTCTCCAGTACAAGGAAGTTCTAGAACAAGGTACAGAAAAGAACACAGCTTATATATACTCATGAAGGCGTACTGTGAGAGTGGAATGTGTGTCTGAAAGGTTGAATTTGAATGAGATTAAAATTGAATTAATATTTTGAGTTTTTTGGGTCAAATTGCGATACATCAATTCATTGTATAGGACAATATGTTGATGTATTGACCCTAGGTGTGATTCGGGGCATTGGGCACCTAAATCACAACAATATGAATACCTGATGCCCCAATCACGTACTTAGTTCCCTTAACGGGCTTTCTCTAACATAAGTAATTGCAATATCCACAGTCACCATATGTGATTAGGAACAAGCAACAATCTGACCAGACGTTGACAGAGTTGGTGCGGTGTGTATCTATCTTCTATCTGCCGCCAAAGTGTTCTAAACCCTTGTGCCAAGATAACTTAGAGTTAGTATGTTTTTTCACTACTTTCATATAATCGATGGGGATATTATCCAAAAATGGCAACGGCAAAGAGGACCTATCAACTTGCCGATTATAAACAAAAACTACTCAGGGATTTGGAAAGATTTTAACAAAAGTCTGTTCGCGGCCAGCACTATCAACAGGAAAATCAGAGAAAAATTATCACATCATCAGCATAAAGTAAAATCGAACAGTGTGTAGCGATCAGAACAATACCGTTGATATATAACACGAATAACAAAGGACCTAAGATTGAACCTTGTGGTATCCTAATAAGTTCCTAACACTACTGTGCTGCGGGATCTGCATACAGTGGGACTTGAGTACGATCTATTAAGTAGAAAGATTTATCAATTTCTGGTTTAGTATAAAATGATCGACTGAATCAAAAGAGTTAGAAATTCAAGTAAGCAAGTAGGGTGTAATTATGTTGTTCAATATTACGATGAATAGCCTCAATGAGATACAAGAGCAACGGAGTTGTATTATGTTTTGATCTAATACCAGATTGTTGTTTAGCAATCATACATCGATTATTATCAATATAACTTTTAATTTGATTATAAAGAAGACACACCAATATTTTAGATAACACAGGAAGAACGCTAATTAGGTCTGTAATCTTGCAGACCTGACGGTTTTAGATTTTTTTCGAATGAAACTATTTTAGAACTCTCCCATTGTAAGGTAAAATAAGAAATATAATTATGCAATATTGGTCTTATTATCAAAAGCCGAATTTGTTTAAGAAAATGTAAATTTACATGACATCAATTCCAGTGCTATTTGATTTAAAAGAAAGATTTAATAGCAAAAATAATTTCATCAATAGAAACGTTTCTAAATGAGAATTGATCACGGTTACTAGGATTATCCCTCAAAACATCTTTCAAATTTGAATCGGAAAACATTGGGAATAGTACTATTAACAAAATAGGGGTTTTTAGCTCTTCAGGATCAACAGATTTTGGAACGATACCAATTTGTTTCATATTTATCCGAAGTTTTTTTGATGGTTGTCAAGTTAAATTTAGCACTTCGATAGCCGTTATAAGCAGGTATAGATATCGTTGGAAATAGATCAAATAAATTTACAGTGTACAACATTCAAGTACGCAGGAACACAATAAATTTTTAATTTTAAACAAATAAAATAAACATGCTTATTCAAAAATATTCTTTATTCAACACTTAAACTTAACCAATTTATTCTAGACTAGTATATTTTCTGTATTGCACTTAAATATCAGTAGAATTGCATTGTTTTGAAGTCTTTGCAGAATGTGGCTTCATGATCGTGTTGTAAAAATAATTGCACAAGAAAATGCGGTAATCTATTTTTTATTGTTCCTATAAATAATTTTTTTTTTTCATATATAAATAACATTTGGGCATCAAACTTTCTTTAATCTAGCGTCAAATAATTACTCCTATATTTCATATTCTATCTCCATGCCTCCGTCAATATTCAGTTTAACATTTTTATCTATATTAAGGAATATGCTTTTAGTATGTTTAGTTTACGTTGACTTTCAGCCATGAATTTACGGTTTTAAGTCTTCTTTGATTTCATATAGTTAGCTCCATTAGCATGTCTTGAGATGTAACCAAATAACAAGGGGTCGTCAACAAATAAGGCTAATTTTCGCTTTTTCTTATTTGTATAGGTAGGTATAATGCGCCGGCTAGTGAGAGATTTTTAAACTGACATCGTTCAGAAAATTTGCGTAGGTGTGATAATGATGTGGTTTAAAGATCTCTCACTAGCAGGCGCATTATATTCAGATAAAAAAAAAATGTTTTCCAGTGTGATCAATTTCATAGTGACTGGCATTAGCATTATTGAAATTCTTGCGATATCTTGCAAATCATTGCGTTGCTTCAACAATTTTAAACATTTTCGTTTACCTTTTTGGAAAGGACATGATGTGATGTCATACCCAGTGAAAAAGCATGTGAAAACGAAATATAATCCTGAATTCCTTTATGTGATTGCAAGAGACGCAAAGAGTAAATTTTTCGTTCAGTTTTCCCTTTCCTGCTTTCGTGCAGTAAATATTTCTGCGGGCTAATGCAGGAATAAAGAAGTTCAACCAAAAAGAGACAACTATAGAAAAATGATCCCAAGCAATTTCAATAGTGTCAGCGGTCCATTGTTATACATGTCAGCTGCTTGGACTCTTACCTACGAAACGGGACCGAAACGGGACCGAAACGGGACATAAATGGGTCATATAATTCCTCCCTTCTCTCGATTTCTCTCTCTCTATTTCTCTCTCCTTCTCTCTCTCTCTCCTTTTCTCTCTCTCCCTCTTTCTTTTCTCTCTCTCCCTCTTTCCTTTCTCTCTCTCCCTCTTTCCTTTCTCTCTCTCTCTCTCTCTCTTTCTTTCTGTCTTTCTCTCTCACTCTCTCTCTCTTTCTGTCTTTCTCTCTCTCTCTCTCTCTCTCTCTCTCTCTCTCTCTCTCTCTCTATTTTTAATAATATTCAAAAAAGACATTTTACCGATTTTACAGTGTACAGAAACAAAAAAGCAAATCGAGGGCAAAAAAATTATTTTGCTAATCAACGTCGGATTACAGCTTAAGTATTGGAGATACAAAAAACATGTTAATTTGCAATTTAATAAACTCTATTTGTATCTGAACTATGTTTTCGTATCAGTTAAAGGTACCGAGATATAGACAAAAAACTGAAAAAGTTTACATTTTTTCAAAGATGGCGGCTCGAACGCAACAGATTTTGACGGGAACTTTTAGTACCTATGTTCAATGGGAAGCCGTAATAAGCAGGTATACCAAAATTCAGATCTTCACCAATTAATGTTTTTATTTTTTCTAATTTGACTCGACTATACCTTTTCATAAATTTGAATTTGAGAATTTAATTTTTTAGTTTAAAAAAAATAATTTAATATAAAATATTTTAGAAGCAATTTATTAGTATTACATATTTTCTAAGTTAAGAGCAGCAGGAACTTTTCTTTGAATTCTTGCGATGCAATTGGCACATATTGTTGGTGTGACTTTTTGCAAACCTTCTTTCATGAGGCTTTCTAAGGCTCTTACTCTATATTCTTTGATGGTTAAATCGTTTCTGGTTTAAATAATACTTGATAAGTTTTTTGATAATTATCTTTTAACATACGCTTTCACCACAGACCACACATTTTCAATGGGGTTAAACATTGGACTATAGGGTCCAAGTCTCAGTATCTTGTTTTCATGGAATTTCTGCTTCAGTAAAACTTCTTCAACTTTACTGTGACAAGGTGCATTGTCAATTACCATAAAAACTGATTCGCCATGTCTAATCATTGTTTGGCGAAGGCAGGTTTCCATCCACGCTTTTGCATTTTCATTTTTGAACGAACCTCTTCTTATTTCATAATATATAAATCCAATTAAGCTTATGCATCCTATTACATGAACATTAGCATCTTTTGAACCGGCTGCTATAGTGGTGCATCTTGTTCCTTTTAATGATCTACCCTGCGTTCTTGAAATATGAATGTTTAAATTAGTTTCATCCATAAACAAAATAGGTTTATTTTGGGACTGAAATTCCAAAAGACATTCAACGGACTCTTTTCGTTTTTATTTGTTCTCAGCGCAGTTTCCCTTTTCGGGTTCATGCCGTAGGTATTTCAGCGTGTACCAGAGAGAATTGAAAGGGCTAGAGAGGCTAGAGGGCGAGAAACGTTAAATTTTTCTCGAAATGCAGCAATGAGTTCCGCCAATGTAATGCGACAATTTCTTTCAATCATTTCTACGAAATAATCTAAATGAATTTGCGTAATTTTTTCAAATCTTTTCCCTCCCCGTTTGTCTTAAGTTTCACCCTCTGACAACCAACGATATGCTGTTGACTGAGGAATATTAAGTTGGTGTGCAAGTTGATTCCAGTCTCCATTCATATTTGACACAGCAAGTAATTGGGTTTTTTTTAGATTCTTTTTCTAATTTTTTAATTTTTGTAGCCATTTTTGACGGCTATCAATTTTAATATAAAAACAAAATTGTAATTATTATCTAAAATGTAAAGAATTTTTTGAAAGCCATCGCAATGATCGCTATTTTTATTTAGATTTCAACATTTCCCATATTGAAATTTACTATTCTCGTATTGAAATTTGCTATTCTCAAGTTGAGGTTTACTATTCCACTTTGAAGTTTACTATTCCCATATTGAGGTTTATTATTCTCAGTTTGAAACTGAAAAGGTATAAAACTGCACTAGTAAAATCATCAGTAAAATTGTAGCTTGCATTTCAAGTAAACCATAATGCCAGTAGGTAGTACAATAGAGCAGGGGGCCGCCTATTCTTGAATTACGAATGGTTTTTACGAATTCGTTATATAACGAATGGTTGATAACGAATCGAATACCTCGTTCGTATTCTTGAACCTTATCGTTATAAAGTCGAAGTGGTGAAAAAGTTGTTCAACATAACGAGTGTGGTAGGATTAAATCTGTCAATTTACAAATTGAATATTGTCAACTGTTTCATGTTTTAAAATATAATTTGTAAAAAATAGCTAGTATCAGTGAATTGTCATTATTGTTTTCATCTGAAATTGTTGAAGAATGGAAAATAAATTACGTGGATCGTTAATCAGTTCCTGCACCCTTAATTAATCGCTGGATAGGAAAAATTTTGCAGGAGGACCTCCACCAGTGCCATGCAAATATTTTTTTGCCACGGCAGCTTTTCCTTTGACCATACATTTTAAATCTTGCTAACTCTGGAAATTTTCTATTAGCTTTGTTTTTAATATAATATTATAAAAAAAATTCATATGAATTTATGTATATTCCTTTCTCCAACTTTTCCAGTCCTTTTGTGCTCCGGGTATGGAATATAATACTGATGCTAGCTTTTGCCACAATTCCGTGGCATCTTTTGAACTGAAAGTGTTATCATATTTAGCAAATTTCAGTTTCCGGTTTCCCTTTAAAAATTCAATTATTTTAGTTTATTGAGCATGTAAGATTTTCGCTCATCTTTTATCTCCCATTATCATCCGTAAAATAGTAGTTGATTCACTCTTGGTTTGGGATAACGAATGGTTGAACCCACTCGTTAAATAATGAAGGGTTTGCGTTCGGTATATAACGAATGCAGATTTCAGGAATACCACTTGTGTCGATTCCGAATGGTTTTGACAGTATAACGAATACGGAATGTGCCTTCGTTATTCAAGAATAGGCCCCCAGAGCTCAAAGATTGTGTTTTCTTAAAAAACTCCTACTATACTCCTATTATAATGTGTTTGTATGTAGAAGAGATGCCATAATATCAGTTGACATTATTTCCTAATTATGAAAAAATAATGCCAATTGACATTATTTATTTTTAATATGTCCAGAAAAAATTAGAGTTTATGTCTCATTTGACATTATTATGATTCTTTGATCTACTACGAAAATTCAGACGGCATGGTAAATTTTCTAATATGTCCAAATGAATTTGCTTTGATTATTAATTAATTTAACGTTTTTTTACAAAAAACAAAGCAGTGTTAGGGTATGGCCGCAACGGCGCACCGCAGATCGAATTGTCCTGAGCTTGGTGTACGATCATAAAATGTATTCCTTATCTCAAATAGAAATGGCCACAGTGGCGCACCGCACCTTGCATCGCCCCCGCACCAACCATTGCACTGAGCCTAGCACACAGGTTGTTATTTCTTTTGTGCGGTGCGTTGGTAGCATTTATCCCGACTGGGGTGAATTTAATAGATTTAACGATGTTTTAGTAAAACTTCTTCTGTGGAGTACTTTGGTAACATTTATAGCGAGTAAATTTAGTAGATTTATATATGACAGTAAAATATGGATCCTCTTGATCCTGCTTTCTTGGATGCGGAAAGAGAGAAACTCCAATACCTTACGTGAAAGGAAAACACTTTCAAGATGCGGATGGAAAAAGATATAGATGACAACATCACCTTTTTTAATAGCTTGCTCACATGTTAGATCATTAGCTCCTTGGCAAAAGATAAGACTTCGAACTAAGGTTATGCAACTTCTTGTGGATGAATTTCATGATCACGATATGGAGCCTAGTAAGGGTAACCACTCCTGGATCTTGTCATACAGGCAAATGCCAAAAGGGCCGTGTACAGATTGCGCTCATGGGGATGTTGCGAGGACTGCTGGACTGGCTCTTCTCATTGCTCTCGGACGTATGAGCTGGAATTGGAAAACCCTCTGGGCAGTGTGCCACGTGATGCGATGGTACCTGAGCTTTGTTTTGGGCGTCACTTATCTGTGAACTTTACTGTAAGGGAATCGTGGACTGAGGGAAGTGCCTTATCGAGCCTTCCCCGGTCCGCTCTAAAAATGTTCACCGACAACTCTCTTACTAATAAGGGAGCTGGAGCAGGTCTCTACTTTACTGAACCTGACATTGGGATGGAGTACTCGTTTGGAAAACACACCACTGCCTTCCTGGCAGAAGTCTTCGCCATCTCAATGCCAGCGAAGATAGCGCTTGATATGGAGATCAAGGAAAAGGACATTGCTATCCTTTCGGATAGTTGGGCGGCCTCAATGGCTCTGAGTGGTCCTGGGATAATATCTAAGTTACTGGGGGATTGCAGTTCGTCTGTGAAAAAGTTGTATATTCACAACAAAGTGTCGCTTCTGTGGGCTTTTGGTTACATGGGGATAATGGGGAATGAAACCGATGACGTTTTAGTTAGGGCTGCCTCTGATTTTCTGTTCCTCGGGCCGAGGCTGGCGCAGGCGTTGCCACCTCGAGTATCGGGTCTCTCATCAAAGCGGATTTTCATAGGAAGCATCAGCAGAGATGGGAGAACCTAAGTAGTTGCAGGTGCACAACACTGTTTCTTGATGGGACCGATTTTTATATGCGGCTCGGATGGAAACAATGTAGATCTGTGGTTGGTGTCATCATCGGTCACAGGTCACTCCACGCTCATCTAACAAGGACGTGAGTTGTCGAGAGCCCTGAGTGTCTGTCCTGTCTAGAAGGCGAGCCTGAGACAACCGAATAATTTTTGTGTGCTTTTCCAGCCTTCACCCGGAGCAGGCTGGATACTCTAGGGTCTGCCCTTCTATCTGTAGATGACCTGGAAAACCTTACTCACTATGACCTGATGTGCTTCATTAAGAGGACAGGAAAGTTTTGGTGAATGGGCTTCTAGCAGTACAGCACAATGGGCCGCCATGGCCCTCCGTGCTCGGGATGGGTTCTCCTGTCCTCCTGCCTTAAAAAAAAACGGGTAAATTCTCAGCGTAACGTGGTCATTAGTCTTTCTATTATTCCTATTGGTTTTTCACAATTTGTCCGTGAATCTTGTCTAAAATGTAATCAAATGTAGATACGTTCATGCGCATATGTATATTTGTAAAACCGTTATCGGAGGTCTTATACAAAAGATGAAATTCACCCAAATTACTTCTCTTAAAATTAATTTCATGAATTCGGTTTGTCTTTTTCAATTTTTTTTGACGAATTCCACTTACTAACTTCACACAAAATTTCGTCCTCTTAAGAGGAACTGCAACTAACTACGGTGTCGAATTCTGTCTATACTCTTTAACGAAAACTGGGCTGAGCTTTCGCAATATCTTAACTTACTTCAGAAGTCAAATATTCGAGGTCTCTTAAGGCAATGTGCAGTGCTTCACTGTGACCATTAATTCCGCGATGTGCAAGGAGCGATGTGCTAGGGAATGATTGGTCTTGTGCTGTGCTAGGTGCGTTACGGCGTTGTGGCCATGCACTTAGGTAGCGAAGGTGGGGCTATACATATATTAGTACTTAATTTTTTTAATGGGAAGTAACTTTCCATGTATTAACCAAATTTATATAAAAAAAACAATGTTTTTCAGCATATTAACTTTGTACGTCATCTTTCATTTCAATATCACTAGAATGAAATAATGTCATCTGGCATTATTTGTTTTTCACATTAAAAACAACTTCAACTGATATTAATTCATATGGGTTACAAAAACATAAAAATCTTAATTGAATTTATTTCCTGTGAACTTATTCCAGAACATCATCATATTGCAGAATATACACAGCCAACAAGTAATTTCTTGTTCAATAACCTTATAATGCAAATACCTCAATCGGAAATAAATATTTTAATTGAGTACCTAGATAAGATAAAAATGATACTTTCCAAAATTCTACTCGACAGAAAATTCACCACTTTCAATAAGTCTAATCCAAAATTCCCAATGCACACAGTGCTACACAACATAATATTGACTTTGTATTTTAATAAAAGAAAAAACCCTCCATAAAATGTGTGTTTATATAGTGAAAAGAATACATAAAAAATTTGCATATTTTCAAAAAATATTTCCTTTATCTGTTCTGTGCGAATTTTCCCTCCTTTTTAAAGAAAATTATTCATGTCATCCATCCAATTGTGCATAATCATTGTATCCAGTCAGTTGTGAAATAAATCAACAACGATGATGGATACAATGTTTCTAAAATTTCTCAATAATTCCCACATTGTATCCTTGGGTAATTTGTGTTTTGCTTGATAAATGTGAATTCCAAAAATATTCATCTTGGGGCAACAACAAGACCATGATGAAAACACACTTTGTGAATGCTGCTCAAAATTCAATGTCAACTCCATCTATTTGGTATACTCGTATTAAAGGGGTGGAAGGGCTGAAGGAGGCGGAAGACGACTCTGAATACATCGTATAATATTCACTGCTATCAGTATGGCAAGGCAAGGATGATACCTCATTACAACATATGACAAAGTTCTGAATAATATTCAATAAGGAATAGTCGCTTTAATCCTGGAACATGAATATTTTGAATTGCAAATTTGAGGCTCGGTCTATCTCTCATCTTTCTGTGATATACAAGGCCTCTCATTTGTGGTTAAAATATTCTGCTTTTGATATTTCTATAGCTATGCTTGGAAGAAGAAAAAAAAAACTGAATTAAAAGACCGGGTTAAATGAGTGGTGTGGGAGGATTTTATCACGTTTTATATGGGAGTTTTTAAAAATCATCATGGAAATTTTATATAGAGCGGATTTTGATGCAATTTTAATCATCAAAGACGAAAAAATCTTGATATGGATTAATGCGTACATAAAATGTGAAGTGTGTTTCATTTATTTTTAATTTTGGAGTTCGTAGAGCGAAATTTATATACATAGCGGAAGATATTGTACCTTGGTCCAATTTTAACCTTGGTCCAACTATAAGTTTGAATGTAACCGTTTGCAGGAGATTAAAATCTCCTTCTAAGAATTATGCAGAAAGTTGAGACAAACACATCCTTTTAGTGCCCGGGGAAGTGTTGTGGTTACTGCTGGAAATAATTCTATTAGCTTTCCTTGGTAACTGCAGAAATTACAAGGATATAGCATATAGGAAATATGATGACATTGATCCATATCAATTGGGAGATGAGTATGCCTCGCTGCCCTGGTATGATATCAGCCTATGTACCTCAGTGCATGAGAAAATTAATGGTTTTAACGTACTACTACATTATCTTCACGATAAATATGCTCCATCTCGCTCACCCAGAGTTAGGTAAAATGGTTGTCCATGGTTTTCTGCAGTGATCCAGTCACTTATTGCTGAACGGAATTTTTGATATCGCATATACCTTAGATTAAAGACCACTGAAAGCCGTGCTCATTACAAATTGATTAGAAATCTGGTCATCTCCAGGATTCACGCGGCCAACCGACGATACTATAAGCAAAAGTTTAACCCCCAACTATCATCCAAAATCTTGTGGAAATCCTGCGTAAGGCCCCTGTGTATGCACTCAGAAAAATAGTTGCTAACATTAAGCAAAAACGGGGGTTGATTTAAGCATAGACGATGATGATTTTCGGTCACCCACGCCGGGTGTTTATATTAAGATCAAATCGTGCTCAATTTAAAACATTTTCAATATTCTCGAATCGAGTACGTCTACTATCATTTCAAGCACATATCATGGTTGAAATTAGTATGTACAAATTCTGAATTTAAGCAACAAATGTTTATTTTAAGCTCGGCTAAATTTGTCAGTTTTAGCATGTAATGCTTGGAATAACAAAATAAATACTTAAATTAAGCAACATATTCGTACCTTGAAACAACCACAAAACGTACTAGAATTTAGTACGTTCTTCTTTTATGTGATTATTTCCTCTTATATATGCAATACTATAATATTCTCGGCCTTTGGTCGAGCCCATTATAGTATTATATATTATAGTATTATATAAGAGGAAATAACCACATAAAAGTAGTTTAGGTACGAAATACTGGTATATAAGAGTTTTTTTTTTTTTTTTAAATGAAAGACGTATTGTATTTTAATTAGTGTTTATTAATAAGTAAGAAAAAAATATTGTATTCTTAACAGTCAGGTCAAAAATCACGGTGAAATCAAACATTTGTCGATCAAATGATAAAAACATTTCCCTTAATGAAATGACTTGTAAGATATTTATGCAGTTTTATAAAGGACAACAGCGAATATAATATGTTGAATGATTAAAAACAATATCTAAATTCAATATGTATGTTTTATAGTTACATAATGCTTCTCAGTATAAGGCGAATCATTTTTTCAAAATTTTCCTGACTCTTAGTCAGTAATAAGTAGTAATAGGCAGATTTTTGGTATAATATCTAGGATAACTATTAAAACATTTACAAAATTTTAGAATTTAAACGAGACATCAAGTTAAATATTTGAGACTATCCTTATCATGTATAGTGTGAATATTATAAAAATTATCCTGGATAAAAGTTCACACTTGCTCGCATTCTACAGGATATTCTAGTGAAAAAATTTGAAAAACCTTATACATTGGACAAAAGTATTAATTTTTAAGTATACGTTATCTAAATAAATATAAAAGTTTTTTATTAAAGCAACTGTTTCACCTTCAACAATCATAAAAGGCTGACGCGTCCTTTTAACCATCTCACTTGTCTTCCTTTTGTTGGTAACAACTTTTTCCAGGTCATTAATAGATGTTAGATGTTCAACAAAGCTATCCTGGGAATCCTTAATACTGGGTTTCCAATGGAAAGGGTTAAAAGAAGTTGCAGTTGGGTTTCAGAAGACCATGTAGTGAAGCAAATTAAAATATAACTTGTTGTATCTATAGAAATAGATGCAAAAATATACACATTAAAAAAAAATTTTGCAGGTTAGTTATAAAGCAGTAAGAACTTACCATCTGTTGATACATTTTTAAATAGTTTTATTTGTTCTATACACGAAGGATCTTTTAAGTCACTTTGTAATATCGGTTCTAATTTAGCAGCAAAGTTATTCTACTTTGTAAGTAATTCATAAAATTTTCCTGGATGCAGAGCTTCGAAGTCTATATCAAACTGTAAAGGAAGTTACGAATTATTAATCTATTTTGATTTCACAAAATTTTCTTCTTACAAATATATGGGCGATAGAACTTTTTAACATTGGCCATTCTGTAAATTTGTCGCATTGGCGAGAGTTTTCATATTCCTAAAGTCTTATTCTTTTATATTTCTCTTGACACTCTTCGCCACTGTAATTACCAACTGCGCTATAAGTAATTATATAGGTTTTTATTATTTAGAGTTATTTCAGAATTAGGCATTTTAAAACAGATTTCATCGAAATTTTGTTGTTGCTTTCCCGTAATAAAAAAACAATGCAAATCTACCTGTTTTAACTACCTCATCCATTTAGTTGTTCTAATTTTAATTCAGCTGCAAGAATTATGAAATAAGAAAAAAATATAAATATATAAGATGTTGTAATAAAACAGAGTTTAATTTGTAGTTCCAACAAATAGCTGCCTCTATATTTATACTGCTTTTCACAATTTAAATCTGGAAGTGGTATGATTATCCGCAAATTGACATCTTTAATACGAAAGTTCGCATTTAAAGACAAATCCCGAAAAACAAAAAATTTCGAATAACTTGCATTTTAAGTTCTCGTATTAACATATTTCGCAATAACAAAATGGCGAAATCAGAGAAAAACGTTTGCACTGTTATGGTGCAAAAAAATAATGTTTTTTTAAGTCTAACAATAATCACAAATACAGAGACTCATTCAACTTGTTTTGAACAGATTATTGTGCATTAATAATTCAATGTATTACAAATAGCTGCATTATCTAATTGACTGATTCTGTCCATTATTTGAGATGCATAACAACAAACATATTTTTCACTTTCTTATTTACAGCAGTTTGTTTCTATGTGCTCAAAAGAATGCAATTATTTGTATTCCGTCGCATTACAAATAAAAAGACAATAATCTCATCAATGCAAATTCTATGAACCGCTATAACTATTGGGATTAATTGTTTCTAGTATAATCTCAATAATTGAGAATATATGATTTTAAAATATTGGTCTTAATTTGGATTTTTAATCTCGCATTGAAACAAAATATTTTTAATTCGGGCGCGCGAATTAAGAAATATTTTATTTCAATGCGAGATTATAGAACAAGATTATGAAAATGCGAGACTTAGATGTACGAGAGATTTTAATACACGAGATTTTAGCTTGAGGTGAATCGTACACAGAGCCGGATTTACTCTTGCGGGGGCCCAAGGCTAAAAATATTATGGGGCCCTATTATAATTTTTTTTGAAAAAAGAAGTTTAAATAGCTTTCTGCTATTATAATAGTTAAATTTCGAAAATAATATTACATTTATTCATATATAAAAAATAAAACAAAGTAGAATTCATAAATAAAACAAAATTAATTTAGAAGCATTTTCTCCTAGATTTTTTCTCTGCAAAATCTTCAACAATGGTATCAAAATCCTTTTCGCGGAGAAGTTCGGATTCTATAGCCATTAATGATAAGGCATTTAGTCGGTCTTGTCCAGTGCAGCTTCTTAAATGATTTTTAACACGAGATAATGTTGAAAATGATCTTTCACCCTCGCAGTTGGTCGCTGGTATAGTAAAATATATTCTTAAAACGATTCTAACGTTCGGATATGTTCCCAACATAACGTACTTATCCAGGTGGGTCATTAAATCTACAACTTTAATATCATCTTCGGTATTTATCGTACAAGAAAACTGCAAAAATTCGTCCACGAATTCCATTTCTAAATCACCAGGATACGCCTCAACTAAACGTATACATTGGTGTCTCAATTCTATTAAACTTAATTTCTTGAAATCTGTTAAAAATCCGAACAGTTCTTTTAATTTCAAATAGGCAAGTTGTCGTTTACGTAGTTCAGCAGCCAAAGAATCAATAATTACATAAAATATTTGAATTCTAAATTTATCACGAGCCCTCAGTTCAATATTCATTGTGTTTTCTTCATCAAACATTCGTTTTCGTACTCTATCTCGTGTTTTTTCACTAACATAGTCATGTATTGATACAAGTTTCTTCGCTTGCTCTTCCATTTCATCAAAATTATTACGCGTTGCAAGAACAAAATTTAAAAGAGATTCATACAGTTTCACAACACTGAGAATATCAATATTAACGTGTTGAAGGGACTGATTTGTTGCGTTGAGTCTGCTTATTAATGTGTACCATATAACTGTTAGTATCGCTGTATCGAACTCGTTCATTTTGTTATCCAAATTTTGGGCCTCCTGTCGCGTAGTTCTATTCTCAATATTATCATTACAAAGTTCACTTAGAGCAGCTCTAATTTCTGCATAACCCTTAAAAATAGCTTTAATTGCATCTGCTCTAGCGCACCATCGAGTTTGAGAAAGCGATTTAACAACGAGGCCACCTTTCGGCAAACAGTTTTTTTAATTTTTTCCATCTATATGTCGAAGCAGAAAAGAAATTGTATAATGTTTGAATAAAGCCAAAAAAGTTGACAGCGCCTAAGCAACAGTCAGCAGCACAAGCACCTACGAGATTTGCTGAATGTGGCGCACACGGTACGAAATGGGCAAGTGGATTTACATCTTTTATTCGTGCTTGTACGCCTGTGTAAATGCCAGCCATGTTTGCAGCATTATCATAGCTTTGAGCTCTACAATTATTAATATCAAGACCAACATTTTCTATAAATTTTAAAATTTGGTTAGAAATATCTTCAGCACCGCGGCTGTGGAGCTCAAGAAATCTGACAAATCTCTCGACTGGTTTTCCATTCGATAGTACATATCGTATAGTAAATGTAAGTTGGTCGACATGGGAGATGTCCGGAGTAGAATCTACACTGATGGCAAAGTATTTAGCACTTTCAACTTCTGCGATAATTTTTGACTGTAACTTTTGACCCATAACTTGAATTAGCTCCTCACAAACTGTTTTGGATAGATATGTTGTACTTCCGGAGCCGTTTCCGCCATATCTTTCAATATGGCTAGCCAGAAATGGATCAAACTTGGCAATGGTTTCAAGAATGCCTAAGAAATTGCCATTAGATGGAGATCCAAGTGTTTCATTGTCGCCACGAAAGGCAAGCCCTCGTTCTGAGAGAAATTTTATGGTCTCAATGACGCGCTTAAGAACGTTACGCCAATAACTTTTTTCAATTTGTCGTTGTTTGACAATTTCACAGTCAATTCTGCCAGAATGACTAGACATTGTACACCAATCATTAACGTTTTCTTTATGATTTTTGCTGTTTTCATGCGATGTAATTAGATTCTGACAGTTTTTCCAATCTCCAAACCCACTTCTAAACGCAGACTCTTGTTTGCCAAATAGTTTACAAGGTACACAAAATACGTTTCCGGTAGAAGGGGAATATACCAACCATTTTCTCGTAACCTGTTCGCCATTGCACATTTTTCTTTCAAATATACTCAATGGCAAAAATCTAGATTGAGTGTTTTCTTTTCTTAGGGATTTTGAATAATTACCGTTCAAATTTTGATTTATGAGCCTTCTGATGACTTGTTCACGTAATTCTTTAGTTATATTTAACCATGTGGCCGGATCATCTGTTGTCACCAACGTATTTTCGAATCTTTCCATCGAAATTGAAGGTAAATTGATTTGTGCGGTACCAATGCTGACATCTTCAGTTAAGGATGATGATGATATATCAATGCTAAGACATTCAGATCGCACCACGGTATCTGCAGATTCTTGATCAGGAAGCAATGTTGCTGATATTTCTTTTTCACCGCAATTTTTGTTTCTCTTGGTTGTTTCAATAGTGCTAAAATACTCACTTAATTTCGGAAGCGAAGCTTCATATTTTTCCAGTTCAGCTTTTCGTTTTCTTTTTTCCGCACCACTAGCATATATTCTTTTGGAAGACATTATAAAAGCTAGGGATGTTCAATATTATGTCTCTGTTATAGAAAACCAAAGTCTAAATTTAAAAAAGAAACACAGGAGAAAGTGAAGTACTTACGCTTATGTATATAAAATTCTCACTTCACTATTAAATTATTCAATAAACTTCAACTAATAACTTTTTGTAGTTAACTAAAAAACCTATATTTCGTCTGAAGCACAATCAATAATCTGAAGCAATGATTTCAATTTATTGTTGTGTTTGTAAACGCTTGAAGGAAATTCCAAAGCCAACCTTGTTTTGAAAGAAAAAAAACTGCAAAAACTTTTTTTATAAATTTTGACTATAAAAAAAGATTTTTAAAGTAAAAATTTCAATTTTAATATTTAAAAATTGAAATTTGGGGCCCCAGCCGGACGGCGGGGCCCTAGGCTTCAGCCTTGTCAGCCTAAGGGTAAATCCAGGTCTGATCGTACACAACCCTTTAATTATTTTTTTTACCCGTATTCACTTTTGAAGATTTATTCAATATAATTGTAATTATTTTACACCACTTGCACCAAAATATTTAAAAACAACTATGTAAGGAAACCACTGGACTTAGTGACTCACAGAATATAAATGAATGAATGACTGATTTGTCCCGACAAGAAACTCACGTCTTCTATGCCACAGTGTTCTCAAGTTAAGTAAAACCAGCTCAAATTGAGAAATGCTATTCAAAATATACTGAAACTAAGTGCAGGACATACTTAAATCAAGACAATATTTCTTGATTGTAGACTTAAGCGTGCTTAGTTTAAGTATGTTTGAGCACTGCTTGTTGTTGGCTTAAAATGAGCACAAAATACTTACTTGAAGATACAAAATACTAGTTTTTACACAAGAAGATGCTACATTCAACCAAAAATTTAGCATATGTTGATTAAATTACGAGTTTTGTGACATGCTTAAATTAACCCTACAATACTAATTTTCTTAGGACGGAAAATTTTTCTGAGTGTGGCAGAGATAAATCCCAGTCTAACTTGGATCCTGACATACTTAATTCCCATTTGATTTCTCTCTCTATATCCTTTCTGCACATAGTTCTGGACAGCTGGGTTTTAAGCGCTACGTGTTTCCCTCAACTTTGTTTTAGTTTTAGATATGTTGTTGCCATACTCGTTTGCTACTTGTTTATAATATTATGGATATATCTTAAATGCACCAAAAACTGTTCAATCCAAAGGTTGCAACTTGTGCGATGTGTGAGGTGGCAGTGTTAGAATAATGACATTATTATTTTTCGCTTCAATTATAGTGGCGATTGAAATTTTTGTATCGTGATTATCCATTATCAAAAGAACTTTGCTTTCCTCAGCCGGTTTTACAAAGGAACTAAAGTGTTTCAGGTATCTCAAGAACAAATCCTCATTCGACCATCCACTAGGATTCGCTCCGCCAATAATTCCCGATGGAGATCCATATATCATATGACACTTAAAATTGACTCTCGGGAATATGAGCATTGGTGATTGGATGATTTTCCATTGCGTTCGCTGCAGAAATCATTGTAATATTTAAACCTCTTTCACCGGGTATAATACTACCAACTTGTTTTTAATCCTTTGGTGCTATAATTCTGGGTGGAAGATAAAAAGTAAAATTACCGCTTTCATCTAAGTTATATATTTTATCCAGCGGAAAGGAATATCGTAACATAAAGTCTTTGAGATTTTTAAAGAAAGCCTCAACATGGCATCTATTAAAGCTAGTCGCTCGTGACACACTTGTCGCTTCTTGTTTGCGAAGTGATATTGATGCATGCCATTTAACCAATTTATACCAGCTGCAGTATTCTGAAGACATGGTTCTGGTAGCACCTTATTATTTCTATAGCTAAAAGCTGTGTGCGTTATTGCTCTCATAAATAAATTGCAATCTCCCGGAAGCTTTATGCTTATTGAAAGGTCGTATCAATGCACAGCCGAAAATACTCATTTTGTGGTAGATAACATCCGTTAATGCCGCCTGTAAGAGTTCCTTGTTTAATTCCGACCGTCTGGATTACAAATAAAATTTATATAGCAACTTTAAGAATATTCAAAGTATTGCATCTTGGACAGGTCCGTGGTACAATTAAAATTTGCTCAAATGTGCAATTTTGCTGTTAACATAAAAAAAAAATTCTGGATCAACTGTAAAATTTGTGTCGATATTGTGACAGCACATGATTTGCTAAATATCACTTAAAAAAAAATTACACCCATGAAAACTACTTACTATTAGCAGGAATACTTCAGCAGAACACTTGCAATAAGATTTAATTTGCACTGTGAGAAACAGTTGTCACTACCATTGGCGTAACTAGGACTTTTTCCTAGGGTGGGCCAGGTCCCCCCCATCTTTCGTACATAGGTTTTAACAAACATTTTGTTTGCCAAGTATACCAGATCATCAGTATTCCCAGATTTTGACCGACATTTTTTATGCATTGCTCTGAGCATTTACAAGATATTGATATAATGCCTTGAGCCAATGAAATTGCATAGATTAAAAAAACCATAAATTTTCTAAAGCTACAGAGAGTAGAGCGAGTCCATAAGGTATACAGCTCACAAGAAACATAAGCTGTGTTTTTTTGTGTACTTTATTCTAGAACTTCCATATACTGGAGAGAACAAATTGTTCTGTCGATTGGAGCGTACTATTTGTTCTGTTCGCTTCAGTTATAAATCTTCGATGAAAATATATGAGGCGTTCTTTTGTGTATCTTTTGTTCTGCTATAATCTAAATTCCAGACATATTTTCCGTTGCACACAAAAATAAAATAATTCTCATAAAAATAAAAAAATTGAATAATTCAAAAATAAGTCTTTGCCGAGGTTGCGATGTTAAGGTCAGAAGAACAATGAACAATTTTCAATTGTTTCCCATTCTTTATTATAATTCTTGGTGAATTCTATTGAGTACCTGAAGAGAGAAAACCATGGTTAAATCGCTTATCAGTTAGTATAAGTCATCAGCATTCAATCAATTTTTGGATAGCTAGTCAGTCAACTATCGGCAATCGGGCGATATTTATTGCTTATCGCGACCAACGGTGTCGAGTATTTACGAAATAGTTTTAGCCGGATATTTAAATTATTGTGAAAATAGATTAGTCATTATTTAATTGGCGTATTGAGTGAAAGTGCTCTCTTTTCTGTAATCCCAATGAACCCAAGCGACACTAATCTATTCCATACAGTCCACTCCAAACATCCAACGCGATTTAAATTTTAATTTAATTTCTTGAGGCACTGTCTATGTATTATTAGAAGGCGTATTTAAATAATTTACAAGAGCTGAAGTACTTCGCGTTATGTCAATATTTGTAATAAGTGCGTTAAGTACCAGTATCAAGACTTGTACTTGAGAATTTTTTTAGTACCAGTACTGGGGCTTGTACATAAAAACATTTAAGTCCAGGTCCTGGTACTGGTACTAATATTTAAGTACCAATGTAGTTAAGTACTTTACACGTCTGAAATTAGATACACATTTTAGATCAATTATTTACGTTTTTATTGAGCGCTAATAAAAGGATAGTTGTTGAAGTAGTGAAGTAGTAATTTAGTTTACAGTTTTTTTTCTGCAAACTTATTTAGCACCTGTTGCGCTGCTAGTTTGTTTTTATATTATCTTATTTTCACTGTTTATGAGTGCCATGTTCGAAAACCTCTCCTGAAGCAGTTGCTCTTAACCAAGTTTTAAGTCGATGGAAAAGCTCCGTTTAGAACCGGCCGAGCTGACAGGAAAACTCAGAGCTGCTTGCAGCTACTTGTATTAGTTCGCGCAGAAGTCTTTATTAATTTCTGTCGTCTGTCTTTCCAAATTTACAACAATGCTGTTGTTTTGGAACATATTATTTATTATTTTTGTTTCAGCCTGTAAGGTGGAAATGTCCACATTGAAAACATTTTTATAATTTTCTACAAATGCCTCTCAATGTGTGAGGTACAAAGTTTATAAATCAGTCAACTGACTGTGCCAAATGTAGATTTTCAAACCAATTTTTGAAGTTAGTGATAATGATGTCCATCACTTGGTTGTAAATATGTGTATGTTCCAATATTCGAATGGCTTTGTATCTGATGGAAAGTCTACTAAATTACTTTTACCTAGAGTGGATCCAACCCTTCTCCTTTTCGAGACTCGAGTAGGTTCTAGACAAATTTTATGTTTTTCTGTGTCTAGGGTGCTAATATAGTTTTATTTCATAATGTAACGTAATAAGAATGTTATTGAAGTTTTTAGTTGCGCAGTAAATATTTCTTCCTTATAATATATATATATCACCCTTATTACTGAATCTGTCGGGATTAGAATTGAAAGAGCGTAAAAAAGCTTTTTTCCGGGAAATTAAATAAAATTTTATGAAATTTTCAAAATTTCATTGATATCAAAGTTATCAATTAAAATTGTCAGAAAAGTTCTGCATGATTTCTCCTACGGATCAGTGCACTCAGAGCAATCTCAGAAAGGTTTTTAAAAATTTTAAAAATATTTTAATAGGTTTTCTTGAAGAAAAGTACTCGTTAAAGCCCTTTCGATTCCGATCCGAACGAATTCAATTTAATTAGGCCTAAGATTGTACGAGTTATCGAATTTTGTTTGGGAATTTTCATAATTTTCTGGGGGGTCCAGTCCGCATTCTGGGGGGACCCACCTTGCCCCCCCCCCTACCTAGTTACGCCAATAATCACTACGATAAGCGCACAACTGCATTTATTCACTTAGAAGAGAATAGAATAAATGGTAAAGTACTATAAGAATACAAATTTGTTGTTTTAGTACAAAACAAAGCGACAAAAAGAATAAATAAAAGAAGTAAAAATTAGTAAAAAGCTCGAGAAATGAAATCAAAATATAAAATACAAAAATAAAATTAAAATAAATCAGAAATTTAAAAATTAAAATTAAAATCCGTAAAAACATGCTACTAAGCAGCGGAAATAAGATACTAAAATATTACTTAAAACATAAGTTTACGAATATATAACAACTAATAACTAGAATATACAGAGCAAAGATCACCTAAAATACGCACAAAAGTTTATCCCAGGATGGTGCTGCACCGCGATATTTGCTCAATAAACCCGCGAGTCGAGCTCATGCGCTGAATATCGGATGATAAATTATTCCAAGAACGAACAGCACGAACAAAGTAAGAGTTTTCCATTACTGAATATTGAAAGTTTGGTATCAGCCAGTCGAAACACCTTGAGGAGTTTAAAAATGCTTTAAATAAACAGCTTGGCTCTTTAGAGTAGATGAGCTTATAAAGAGATGCCAGAGGCCTACGTAAAAGATATAGATTTAAGGAGCAACCAAGTAGATGATTACGATGTTGAGAAATATGATCGAATCTCCTTAAGCAAAAGACGAATCTTGTGCAGTCGTTGAAAGCCACATATAGCTTAGTGGAACAGGATGAGCACAGATGAGGGAAAAGGAGACTGCCATAGGAAAAGTACGGCAGAATCAAAGATCGAACGTGTATTTGTAGACAAGCTTCCCGAAGACAACCACAGTCGACGAAGCCCACCATAAATCCTACCCGTCATATTATTGATATCATCACAGCATTGCATTCTAGAATTGAGGATGATACCAAGATTTTTAACATGATTCGAAAGTGGCAGAACTGTGTTATTTAAAAATACAGCTAGAAGATCAGATACCTCAACTTGCTCTGCGATAGAAGGCAATGCAGTGACTTTCTAGCATTAAATAAAAATAGATTGTTATCAGCCCAGCGTGCAATATTACACAAGTCAGAATTTAGCCTATCAATGCAATCCTCCACCAATCCTATTGGTCGACTGAGATGCACTTACACATCATAGGCATACAAGTGAATTTTACAGTCTAGAAAACATTGGGGACGTCGAAGAGCAAAGGGCCGAGAATAGAGCCTTGAGGGACACCACAATTTAGAGGCAAAACACAGGACACGCAATCCTGTACCTTAACCCGCTGCAATCTATTGGAGAGAAAGCTGCGGATTAAGGACACAGCAGAGGGATGAAAAGGATGTTTGAGGCAAACTTTTCAAGCAGATTGGAATAATTGGCCATGTCAAATGCTTTGGAGAAATGAAGCAGGGCAAGAACACACAGATGGTCCATGCGTATATCATTCGTAATATTAAGAAGAGCTGTCTCACAACTACGAGCTTTATGGTCGAAATTCACTGGGAACCTCAGCTGCACTGATCTTAGACACCGGCACAACTGTAGCGATTTTCCAAACGGAGGGAAATATCGACATGGTAAGGAAGGTGTTAAAAGTATGTAGAATCGGCTGTATTATCCAGGACAGAAAAAGCCTGACAAACCTGGGTGGAATACCATCAGGCCCCTCAGCATCAGATTTGACAGCACCAATTGACACAGCAATCTCCCTGCCAGATTGAGGATGGGCCCTCAAAAACGGCATATTGGAGCCAATAGAAACATCGCAACCTGCTGCCTCGGGGCGTTTTTAAACTGATCTTTTGTAATTGTTCCAAAGGCTGTGGCCTGTTTTGCGGCTGTCGTAAGGTGGGCCTCCAATGTTCAGCAGTTTGAGATAATTGTGGTGGGATATCTTGCCTGAACGCTGACCCAATCCAAGATTCGGTAGTAAAAAGAAACGATATCGACGACCCAGAAACTGATTCTATTGATTCCGAGGAATCTTGGAATTTCCCACCAGTTCCGTGAGAAATCCAAGAACAATTCGAGAAAGATGAAAGAAACCGAAAGAGAATAAGCTGCCAGAAATTACTTACTTAAACCATCTTATTTTTTTTTTTTTAGTTATGTATTCCTAAATATTCACGAAGAAAAAGACCTGACCTGACAAACTAATTGTTTTTATGGTAGACTTTATAATGTTGGAATAAGAAAATCCAAAACAGGGACGTTAATTTTGTACACTGGAATATACTATTATTTGTACCCAAGACCGTATATATAAATCACGAATGGGAGGGGTTTAGCCTAGTAGGCTAATTTTCTCCAGAGACGAAAGAATAACTGAGAATTAATGTGAACTCAATAATCGGAATTTTTATTAAATTTAATATAATTAATTTATTAAGCACATAATTTGTGCTGACATCCCAATTGAAAGGAAAAATTCTACTAATCTATATGTAAGTGCTATATTTAGATAATTGAGTTCACGGTAACTCTCAGTTAATATTCCGTGGGTCGGCAGTATAAGACTTCCGAAATTTAAAAAGTTATGTTTGAAAACATGTTGTGTAACTCTATTTTTATTACATATTATTTATATTCCAAGAAAAAAATATAAATCTACACTTTTTATAAAAAAGAAAAAATACAGAATTAAATAATTTTTTCCTTCCTCCTTTGAAATAGAAAATTTTAACATTTCAATGAACGATTTTATTAACGGGGTCAAGAAAGCAATTTAAAAAAAAATAATGAAAAAAAAACAAGTAAAAAAGGTAAAATAGGTCTAAGACCAATTCTTAGGATACCCTAGATGAATGCCCGTAGATAATTTCGTATATGGTAATCTCTCTGTGTGTGTAAGTTTGATTGTTGAAGTGATTTTTCGCATTTACTTCTAGAACGGTTCGTCGAACAGTAAAAATTAATATAACCAATTTTATAGTATTTCATATTATGAAGAACTTTTCAATACAATAAAAACCCCTAGAACTGATCGTTGTCACAGCATACGTAACAGACTTAAATTTTTATATGGCAATACTAAGAAGGGGTTAACCGAATTAGCCCATTTTTGAAACTATATTTACTATTTTTATGAAAACTCCATGTACAAATTTACAGATCTCTCCGTTAACGCATTCTCCAGGCTGTGTCCAAATATTATAGTGAAAAACGAAATTTTTGTATTACAACCCCCCCACGAAGATTAGAAATTAGAAATTTTACACACTGGCTTCAAAATCGGAGGTGCCCGATTTGTCTCGAACTTAATTTTACTTTTTGTTTATGAGCCCCGTATGCAAAATTTCTAATTACTAATTTCTGTCTAAGTACATCGAGTTATCGTGACGGACATAAGGACATGCAAAAATCAAAATAACTTTTAATATTATGAGTAGGTGTTCAATCCATTTTGCTCTACCATCATTATTTCTGTGCGTTACAAACGGAATAACAAACTTAATAAACCCTATAGATTTCATCTAGGGCATACAAATCGCCAAAACCCACATTTTGTAGAAGTATCTAGTTACCTTAGGCTATGCTGTAGGAATTTCCATTGACATACAAATTTGCTTGCGTGTCAAATATTACCCTAAAATTCACCCCACATACTAGAAAAAGCAATGCGGAATAAATGGAGCTTAGAGCCAGATGCCCACCTCTGGATAAGTGGGTGAAGAAGGGTCGCTTGCATTTGATTTTCTATCACCATCAACAAATTAAATGTATCGGACAGAATGAAGCCCGAAAGGATGCATCCTCTTACCTTCGTGGAGCCCTAACATACATATATATATGAGTTTTCATTTCATGGCTCTTATGGGTGGTATATTTACAATTTTTAATACGTTACAAACGGAATGACAAACTTAGTATACCCTATGATTTAATCTAGGGTATCCAAATATTTTGTTTTTTAGGACCTTTTAGATACACATAACTTTGTATTTATCTACAATGCCCTTAAAAGTAAACAAATAATGTTTTAAGCTATTTAAATAAAACCATGGGGCGCTCATGGAAAGTATTAGTTACCATGTTATAATTAGTTACAACAAAAGTTATGATGGCAATATTTCATACATCTTTCCAGATATTGTGAGGAAGATAGCTTATTGAAACTTAAATGCTACCAAAGCAATCACTTCAATACCTCACACATAAACTCCCCATTAATTTTTATGGAAAATATCGCAAACTGCCAAACAGTCGAAATGTCCTGAAATAAGTTCGAAAAAGACGTCTGCAACGAATCTGTGGATGCTCTGCTTCGTGTTTCTAGTCGAGGATCTACCATCGAAATAATTTGAATCGTTTCCATAAAAAAAATATTTAAAAACTTTCAATTTCACAATATTTAATTGCAAATTAAAAAGGTATTTTTACTTTTTTTATTTTGAAAGATAATTTAAAAAATATTTAATATAAAATTATAGTAAAACGTATACATTATAAAAACGAGATCTGGAAAACAGGCAGAAGGCGTTTGCTTTTTTCGTCACTCATAAATAAATATCCGTAACGATACATATACTATCACACTCTTAATATCTGAAAAAAATGCATGCCATCATAATGATAATTCTCCCTTAGATTTAATATTCCGTATAGAATGTAAACAAAATTTAAAATATATATATATGTATAAATATTTATATACATACTGTACGGCTTATTTTTTGCTCTCTATTTTGCATACGTTTTTCCTAAAGTTGCTATACCTGAAGAAAGATATATTATGAGAAAGCCAATTGTTGTGAGCCGCTACATACATAGAGAATTGTTGTAAAAATTTTGACTTATCATATTAACAAAGGTATAGGCTACAACGATATGGGTTTGAACCCCTCAAACCCACGCCATACATACGTTGTACCCGAATGTCTATAAAAATATCAAAACGAGAAGATACCGCAGAGAAACCTCGATTTCGATCATTACATGCTAATTAATATCCATACAAAATTTATGTTGGAGTTTCAATGCCAGATCACGGGAAAAGTATTAGTGTTATCAATAAACTTTATTCCTCCTTTTTTGTAGAGAGTTTCCCGCTATTTCTTTTTCATAACGAAAAAACCAAAAAATGGTCATTTTTTCCCCGTTTTTGGGTTGTCACAAGTTCCGAGAGCTTTTCACACCGTATTTGGAGTGCTGAAAGGTAAGTGTATATCAATTTTCAGCTAGGTTGGATTTTTCCGAAGTGAAATCCTAAGGTTCCTGAACTAATAATAATATTGTAAACTAAGTATAAAGATTATCCATCCATGTTCCTTAAATGCTTACAATACTCCTTGCACCCCTTTGAACCCTTGCGCATGTGCAGAAGGGAGGTAAATACCAAAACCAAGATTTGGCGACAGAGTTGGCAGTTGAGGAACAAGTAGCAGTAAAAATTAATTCAGAAAGGATATTTTTCTGGATGCCTAGTAGCAACTTTTTGTTGTTTCTTACATTGCCGAAACGGAGTTGTGGATGAAACATGTATACAAAGTGAAATAGATACATAAGTTTTCAACATGAAAAGGTATTAGCTACAGATCAGGCTGCGTGTTAGCCATGTAAGTAAAAAGTTTAAGATCGGTTGAAAATATGACCTTACTAAATGAGGCTAAGTGCGACCGATTGACCGATATGATTTTGAAGCGGTGACTCAGGTCTTTTGAGTCAGTATACTGACCCGGTCAAAAAGACCGAATCGGTTGCGACCGACCCATCACTATTTTGTAGCATGATTTGTAAATTTTGGACCGAGGTACAATACCCTACCCCGCTACCTACATATGTAGATCCATTGCAGTATTGTTGGACCTGTACCCTATCATTGTCAAGGACATGTTTTCCCTCTCTCAATGGTTTTTGGAAATGGCCTATTTTATTAACTATTTCAAATCGAATCTTTAGATACACGTATACATTTCCCTTATGGCTTGACCATATTACGTGGGCCATAAATTAAAATCTCTACATACATTTTCGAATGAATGAATATCCTATAAATTTTAAGAGATATTGACCTGAAATTTGGTGCAATATTTTAGGATTGTATTCAATTCAAAAGATGGCGGATTTAAGTAATTTATTTTTTCTTTGAAAAAGTTTTATTTATTTTTTATTTTTAATATAAAATCTCGAAAAAGCATAGTTGTTTGTTCCCAGTGATGGTCTTTACACCAATTTGTATGTTTGTTTTTTATGCATACTTACTTGATCTGGGGTGATACTCAAGCGAGTTTTTATTTGAAATTTGTTAACTTTTAGTTGTAGATACGATTAACTTTAATAAAATTTAATTTAGAAGAAAAAAAGTCATCTGAGTTATTGAAGAAATCTGAAATTTTGCTAATGATTCCTTTTTCTATTATTTTTAATAACGGAAGTGTGTTATTGGATCAATTACGCACATAAACTGAAACTGAAACTAACTTTCCATCCGTTGAATCTATGTATAAATAATAAATTATTTATTTGATTGTAAATTATTTGTTAATTTTTTCTTAAGAATTTATTTGACAATTTTTCTTCAGAATTTTAATGTCTTAACGTGACCGATGGTCCAAAGACCTTGAATTATTTATTCAAATTTGAGTGCCTGCGCCGCTAAACATTTTTACAAACACGTAGATAAGTAAGAGTTATTTTTTTGCTTAGGAATTTTCCGGCCTTTTTTCCTCCGAATCTGCCAGCCTAGTGCCAATAATTTGTTTTTCCAGCTAATAATTTTTCTATTCCGTTCAATTGTATTTGAGTTTTGATATTCATTTCCGATCCCAATCATTTTTCTTGAAATTTTTACTTTTAGGCGAAGGAGTTTACTTGCTTACTTTTCTTATAGAAACTTTGTACGATAGCCTCCATAATTTTGATGAACCTGTTATGGAAGGATATGAGCGAGTCTGACTGGACGTGAAGTTCTGACTATCAGCCGAAGGTTTAACGAGAAAACTTCGGACTAAAATTTATATTGATAAGTACACTGTGAATAGGGGTTAGACAGAAGTCGGCTAAGTAAGCGTAATTCATTTTATTTTTATATTTTTATTTTCATTTTTAGTTGTTCTTTTCTTTCGGTTGCACATGTATTTTCTAATTAACGTAAACGCTAAGTTAAACTAGGTATTTCAAAGCTCTAGGCTAAAAGTTGCCTGTGGCACATATAACATCTAGGTGTGTAATTTCTTATGGTTCGTATGGAAATGTTAGGCTGGAATCTATGCAAATAAAATTCATTTTTTTGACCTGCTATAACTTATAATGTCCGCACATGGGACACCGTTTATGCAGGTATGTAAATAGGTATGTTACAAAAAAACATCTCTTTGAAAACATGATGAACGCCTCTATGGCCCTTTCGGTATTTCTAACCTAATCTATGCTTTTATGCTTCTTACCATCTTCAGAAGCCGTGATCTATTTTTAGATATCGAATATCATAACATGATCACTCTTGACACCTACAGACTAATATCATCAAAGCTCTTTATAACCCACAATTTACTATAGTTGTTGTTGTTTTTTCAGCAAAAGAAATTTTAAATTATAACTTCCAATATATTCATCTAAGACATCAGATCCTACAGATTAATATGAGTTGTTGTTGCTGTTGGTTTCAGCTAAGGAAATTGGGAATCTTTCTCGCTAAATTTGTTTACTTTACTCGGCTTTGTGCGAATTTGCTTATCGTCTGTGTTAATTACACATAAAGACTAAAAATTTGGCTTTTACTAATTTCCATTACTTATCTAATACCCTAGACACACGGGACATATCAATGATCATTAGTTCAATTACGTAATAGGACCAATGATCATTCCTATTTTGGGGTGGCACACGGCAATGACGCTCTTCACGTAATTAAATTTGACAGATTAGATTTGACCCATTAAATGTGTCCCTTGTGCATACTGGCGACACTCCCATATCCTTAAATTTCACATGCATATCCGCGTATATGTGGCTAGTTCTCCTCGCCTTTCTCAGATCTTTTATATAAATGCGCCACAGTTCGCACAACTTATAATTTTCAGCAGTTTTCCACAATCTTGCTTTTTTCTTCGTCTCTTTTCTTTCTTTCTTTTCGTTTCTTTTTATACCCTAGACGAAATCTAAATTAAGTTCGAAAATGAGACAAATCTGGCAACTCCTTCGTGGGGTTGCCATACAAAAATTTCGTTTTCCGGGATATATTTGGACACTACCTGAGAACACGTCGACATAGAAAGCTGAAATTTGGTACACAGTGTTTTCATACTAATAGCAAATAAAATTTCAAAAATAGGCGAAATCGGGCAACCCCTTCTTGGTGTTGCCATATAATAATTTTGGTTTTAGACATATACTTTGAAAACGATCAGTCCTAGACATTTTTATTGTACTAAAAGCTTCTTCAGAATAAGAAATCCTATAAAATTGGTTATAATCATTTTTTCTATTCGACGAGCCGTTCTAGAAATATAAGTGAGAAACCAATGCAAAAAATCAAAATTGCTCAAATGGGTGACCATAGGAAATTTAATACGGGCGTTCATCTAGGGTATCAAAAGAATTGGTCTTAGACCAATTTTAGCTTTTTCACTTGTTCTATTTATAATGTATGAATTTTTTTTTAAAGAATTCAATAATTTGGGAAACATTCAAAATTTACTTTGAAAAATGTATCAGCCAATTTCACAAATGACATCTGACAGTGATGGCTGGAAAATCAGCTGATTTTTCCAATAATTTGCAATTCCTCGCCGCTGAAACACCGTAATCGCTAAAAGAAATGACAAGCAATGCATAATTGCAAACGAATGAGCTTGTGGGAGCGCAATTGGTGCAATTACGAATCGAATGACCATTACGCCAATGATGCAGTGACACACGAGCTATGCAATGATCATTGATATGTCCCGTGTGTCTAGGGTATAAGTCAACGTATCTACCTACTGTAGTTCTTGTTGTTGTTGCGATTCCCATAACATGGTGCAATGATTGCTTTAACACACACTCTCACACGCAAACGCAAACAAACAAACCAGCACACCCACACACACACACACACACACACCACACTTGTGTTAGAGCGAAATGAAAAATTCATTAAAAAAAATGAGACCGAGAAAATGCGACACTTTTTGTATGGAGAAAGTGGGCCAGAACTCTTATAAGAAGTAGGTTTCTCGTCTAACAGACTGAAATTTATTGAAAATAATTTCAATGAATTTATAAAATGCATTTAAGTGCAAAAAAAAATTATTGAACTTTTATAGCACAACTATTGACAACGAACCGAACTGAGGCCCAAAGATAAGCCCCAACGCCCTAATTAAGTCAAATCCGTATGATGAGGAAAATTATTAATTAAATCCAACGAAGGAAGATAGCGAAGAATTTAAAAGGCGCAAACATACTTGACTTGACTTCAATTTTCCCTCTTATTTTCAAAGTTGTCAGAGCGAAACTATGCTATAGCAATTTTTCCCACTTACTCGTATTTGTAATTTTTCTACATCGACTCATCAGCAAGATATCAAATTTTTAGCAGCCACAGAACTTAGCATTGAAAGGAAAACATTTATTTGTTTTGTGATTTATTCATAAATCATCATTTTTAAAGAAAGTTCTCATCAATTGTATACAATATCAAAAAGGGAAAGGGTAAAAATATTAATTTATTACCTTAGTAGACAAATCATGATGAGCTCATCAATGAGCTCCTCATGAGTAATGAGTTGAACGTCCTGCTGAAAATTATTCGCGTTTGTATCAAAACCGAGAAAAAATTAATTTATTTACTTATTCACAGATAGTGTACATGAGATAATGCATCTCTTTCACTTATTTAGAAATGTATACTTTGCTTCTTTTTTGTGCATTTTACAATATTAGATGAGTACTTCGATGAGTACATAATTATGTCACGATGAGCTTATTAATGAGTATGTCAATGAGTGTTACGATGAACTTATTAATGAGCATGTTAATGAGTATCGTGATGAGTTCATAAATGAGAATCAGATTTTACGATTGATTTCAAATATTTTCCCGGTTTTGGTCATACACACATGTATGAGTTTAACAAGAACGATTGGTGTACCTACTAATAATTATTTTTCTTCATTTCAGCAATTTAATAATTTTGCATTTAAATTACTCAATCAAGTAAACTTTCAAACAATTATTTATTGTGTAAAAAATATGGCATAAAGTAATTCTTACCCCACATAATAATTGGAAATAAAACTTACATTGAGCACTATGCAATTTTCTTTAAATTTTCATTCACTAGCGTAAATCAAAAATTGTTAAACAATTTTTCATACGTAATTCAAATCACAAATTTGAAAGCAAATTCGTTAATTCTATTTCTTTAACGTATTTGTTTTTTGCATAAGTATTGACATAATTTTGAATTAGTTACAAAAATCTCCATGAATTCTAGCAATTAACTAGTGCAATTTAATTTGAGGTTAAAGTCAAGAAAATTGAATGAATTAAGTGAATTCTTAACGTAAATTTTGATTTTTCGTAGTATTAACATTTTCTCATTTATACTTATAGTTTTCTTTGATCAATTTAACGATAAATTTCTTCTTCTTTAACCGCTATACACTCCCCGCAGATATTTTATTTTCAACATGTATTAAATTTTCGTTTTTGACCACATTTCATTCGAATGTCAATTATAGGAATTGACAAATTTCAGTGAATTATGCTTTGCGAACGCAGTTTTTCTTAGATGTCAATTACAAGACTTGACATAAGCTGTGGTAAAAGACATTGATTTGATACCCTGTAATCAATGTAATCAGAATTTATACAAATTTCATTCAATATTACTTTCAAAATTCAACTCAAGGAAAATATTTAAATAAAAAAAAAACAAAAATAAACATATTTTCCATATTAAAGTGCATTGTTCCATAATAACCATATTTCTATGTATATTAGGCATACCTACCTATCCTACAACAATAATCCTTGAGGCGTATACATCTCTGGTTTATGCTTTTAACAGATGGAAACTGTTAGTTAATTACCATAGATGTCACAGTATACTTACTGCTCTCAGAAAGCGTACTATAGTCCTTTGTAAATTATTGCTGTCCACACCCCAAGCCATTATGCACCTGTGCTCATTCAGTGCATTTATGGCAGAAACATGCAGGAAACTGTTCTATGTATTTTATGGTTTTCGGCACAGATATGGCAATGTATTAAGAAATTGTAGCTATGTACATTGTACATACATACATATATAGTTATATGCCTGCTGTGAATTTATGCGTAAATTTTCGCTTTAATGCACTCCAATTGAAGATATCTACAGACAGTTGCAGCAACAGTTGTAAACTTGGAATTATGCACATAAATAAAATTGTTGTAAAATAACTTGAAGGCAGTGATAAAATGTTTTTCCTTATTTCTGCAGATAAAACTGTAACAACCCATGTCACTGCCAAAAGTCATCATCAGATTTAGCTAAACTATATAAATGCTCCACGGGATCATCATGAAGAAACGTCCTCCTCCTATACCATAAAATGTCACCAGTGCAACCATGTAGATTTTATGAAATTTCCGGTAGTAAAAGTTTTTCTTGAAAATAACTATTTCGATGCTGGCGGAATACACATCTTGTCGTGATTTCATCTATAGTCTATACATAAATAATTTAATCCATCCAAGCCATTATATCTCTCTGGCTAGATACAGAGTAGTCATCTCGAATAGAGACCAACCAAGCAGTAGAAATATCAACTGTGCAGCATCATCACAGTATCCATCCACTAGCTACCAGCAGCACCAGCAATTTATAATTGCAATCATGAAGAACACTTAACTCCAAATAATTTAAAATCAACTCGTCGTCGCCGTCTACGGACGTTGCAGTCATCATAGTCACACACTTGTGTAAGACTCTCATGTAAAATTGAAAATTTATTTCTGCCGGGTAATTGCTGGAAAACTGCGATGGGAGAAAATTCCCATTTAGTTTGAATCGACCACATACCCAGGAACATATAAAACAAAAACTTGTATGTAGCTGCTAAGGAAGGGGATTGGATTCATTGCTGTTATCTTCCTGCTCCTCCTCCTGGTCATATATGCATCCACATATGGAGGAGAGCCACCTTGAACACCTCGTTCTGGATGAGGTGCATGCTCATCTAAAACTTTGTACATAATTTAGAGTACACCTACAAACTAGGGTTCATTAAGGCCCGAACTGAATGGTGTATTAGAGTAATGACCTTAAAATGTATTCGCCCAAAGCAGAGGTATACCCCTGGTACTGACAGACTACATACTGAGGTTAGGATTAAGTTCACAGATTGCCAGCTGAGAAAAGGAATTACGAGTTGGATTCAGATAAGGATTCAATTTTGTTTATTTAATTGTGGGGAAAATTATTAATTACATATTTGTCAAAGGAGTGTAGAAAATTTCAAAATTTTAAATTAAGTTTTCTTTTTGAGGCCAGCCTGTCCCTTTAACTCATACACGAATTTGTCTGTCTGTATATTTCTTTTTAACTATTTTCGACACTCTCGTAGACCCACTTTTCGTAATCATAGCGAGCTGAAATTTGGCACAGAGGTTCATGTCGCGTGACAATTGAATCTGTCAAACTTTGAACCGGAAACTTCCATGGAAAACCCCGAAAATCGGGAATTTTTTTTGAAAATATTTTACAAATTTGATTAGTGATAAATCCGTTTCGGGAAAAATGCAGATTTTTCCAAAAAAAATTTCCGGAATTTTCCGACTTTTCCGGAAAATTCTCCGGTAAAAAAGTTTTCTAAATTATGCAGGATTAAGTTTCCTATCAACTAGCATCATTACTTTCTCTCCGACAATGGTGAAAACGTGCAGAAAAAATCGAGGAAAATTCATGTAAAACGCTTTTCCGGAGTTTTTCCCGGAAAAGCGGGAAAATCATCGGAAAAAATTTTCATCGATATGATTAGTGACAAATCTGTTTCAGGAAAAACGCAGCACTTTCCACTTTTTCTGGAAAATTTTCCGAAAATTTCCGACTTTTCCAGAAAATTTTCCGACAAAAAAGTTTTATACGCTATGCGGAATCAGTTTTTTCCGTCCTACTGGCATCAATACTTTCTCTTCAACAATCATGAAAACTTGCATGAAAAATCGAGGAAAATTCATGTAAATTTAAAAAAAAAACTTGATAGTAATAGGAAAAGTCTGTGGAAAACATGGAAAATCAGGAAAATTCATGTTATATGGGATCTAGTTGGAATACAGCTAAAAAGCGCTGTACACAATCTGCATCGTCCCAACATATCATATCGAGAGCATCACTAACCATGGCGAAATGCGTCGCAGCCGTAAAGAAAACTCAGGCAACAACTAAAATTTAACTTTCGTTAGTGTATTTAGCAAGGAAAATTTTCAATTATAAGCTTTTGTTCTTTAGCGATATTTTGACGCAAAGTTTCTGCAAATAAAAATGCAGCACGTAATAACAATTTAGTTAATATGAAAAAGCCAGAAAATAAAATAATTAAAAAACGAGTTTTCAAACATAACTGAGGCCAAGCCGCATGAAAAAGTAGAAAATGAACTTTTCTTCAACCACAGAGGTGGACTCAGATTTTATTCGCTGACAATCACCGATATATTTCAGTATGATCAATCAGAGGTAATAAGTAATTTGATTCATGAAGAGAAAGAATATTCAAGAGAAATCTCCCAATCAAAAAATCTGAGTCCACCTCTGTGTGTGAAGAAAAGTTATTTTCTACTTTTTCATGCGGCTTGGCTTCAGTTTTGTTTTAAAACTCATTTATTACTGATTTTATCTTTATTCGATTCAAACATTAATTTTCTTTCCCACATCAAATATGATAATTTCGTCCAATTTAATTAAATGGTAGGTGTAGAGAAAGACAGCCCACTTGAATTGCAGTAGTACACAAGAAATACATTAAAATAGGCAGCGATCTATAGATCTGATTTGAAGCTAAAACTCAGTCGAATATTCCGATGGAATCAAACTTTAAAGACTGACAGGTAAACGATCTTTGCACGAAGTCAGATAGTTGGAAAAAATTGAGAAATTGAACACAATCCAAAAGATGATACACAGATTTTTTGGCAAAATGGTAAATATTAACGTTCTGCGTCGTCTGAATTCCAGTAGACAAATATTCCACTTTTAACACAACCTGCGCAAAATCCTTACCTGCAAATCCATGGGGTGGGTGGGTACATTAGAAAAAAACAAAACAAAATTAGTAGGCTGGATATGCCTGGGTCTGTCATCATATTTATGGATGAGCTGAAAATCTTAACTCACCTAGACCTGGTGCGGTTTATTTAGAACACAGGAAGGTTTTGGTGAGAAGTTTTTTTTTTTTTTGCTAGTAGGTAGTACAATGTGCGGCCTTGGGATCTTTCATCCCCTGCCTATATAAAAAAAGAATGACAAAAACAAAAGGTAATCAGAGGCACGAGTCTATGTAGAGAAAGACATGAAAAACCTAAGCATGCTATTTATGAATTGGATCGTATCGTTAAAAACTACTGTTATCTAGCTTAGAGAACCATAGTAGCATTTAGGGTGGGTGATTCGGTAAGATAGACTATGAATTCTTTCAAACTCTTCAATTCCCCGGGTTATGCTGGCATCTTTCACCCAATTGTTCAGAATTCTGGTGACTTATTGAACGGTAATCTATCTCAAATCTTTAGTCATGTAGTAAAATGGGATATAGACGGAAGCTGTGGCTAGAAGTTAAGAGGGCGTGTTTATTTCCAAGGCTGACTGGGTTAACTACTCAGCTATGACAAATTTTACTTATTTCCTACTCAAAGCCCTATCATGCACCTGCGAGTGAGAATTGAGATTGTTGTTACAACATCAGCACCCGTATTTAAAGGGAAGGTCAGTTGAAACGGCTTTGCACAAAGTTAGGTATAGAAATCGCTTTTAATAAAGTTCTTGCACATAACTTTACTGAAATGCTACCAAAACATGAAGTGAGCGAATCTCTGAAGTATTCCAATCGAACACGTGTTGATAATTAAAACCGTATTTGAAGATCTGGGCAGTGTGAAAAGAGTCAATAGGAGTGCTCTTCAAGGCGGTGTTTCCTCACCTTTACTCTGGGCTTTCATTCTGGATGATCCTCTTGCTAACTCTTACCTGGATGCGACATGCTACGCAAACGACCTGGTGTTTTAAGTTACCAGTAGTTAGGACACAGAACTCTTCGGACTTGTACAGAACGGTATCCGAATACGGATTTCGAACTGTGCATCAATCCACTTTATATTTGGCTTTTTAATAACAAAAGGAATATTTTTGCTATGAACTTGCCATCTATTGGCTCTCACGTTTGGAAGTAATGGACAGAGTAAGATACCTAGGAATTCTACTAGATAAAAAGTTGAACCGAAAGTCACACCTAGAAGACAGAGCGAACAAAGCCTTTAGAGCTTTCGTAATGTGCCGTAGAGCAATAGGGAAATTTAGGGACTAGAACCGCGGATAATTCTATGGACCCATTCGAAACTATGACTCAGTGCTATAGTGGAGAGCAATGGATCACGCGTATCATTGTAAGATATTGGAAAATATTTAAAGACTCCTTAGTGTCAGCGGCGCATTCAAATCAACTAGTACTCGGACATTGAGGTTATCTTCAACATACAGCCCATGCAAATTTACACCAAGACGGGGGCGTCAATCTGATGTATTTTGTAAGACAATGAGTTCATTATTTATTGCATGTATAGACAGAAGAAGAGAGGGTAGAGAATTGAGCCCTGAGGTAAGCCAAAGTAAATATGTAATGGAAATGAGTCCGTATTATATTAACCTTCAAGGACTGACTTTTTCACAAGAGATATTTACTGATATTCAATGGACTAGTATTACCATGTGATCGCTATAAAAAGCTCCCCCCCCCCCTTCCCTTCCGTTTTAGAATGTTAGATATTTATTTGATCAAGGCGGACACAGACCTACATATGTCGTAGCGTATAACATGACTTTCATCAGCACAACAAACATTCTTGATTTATGTAAGAAATATTTTGGCAATCCATTAATTTTTCAAGAATCTTACTGAGAAAGTAAATGTAGCCATTAGTCCCCTATTCGTAATACTTGCAAGACTTAAGAGCGATTGTATGATTCATGAGAGTCCCCAGACATTTTTCCAATATGCAAAGTATTTGTGGAACGTATTTTGTGGTATTGTATATAGCCTTCAGCTCACACAGCTATCTTGCCCTTATATATTCCAATGTTATTCTTTCAATCAACTTTTCATCTTCGGGAATAGTAAAAAACTCGCAAGAGTCATATTTGGTAAATGGAGTAGCTGCGTCATAGCGATGGTATTCATTCTGGTCAAAAGTTCACAAATTAGTTGTCAGATATGAGTTGTATTGCTGCAATTGAAGAAAAGTGCCAACAAGACCTTTATATTCGACCGGTTTTGGATCTACATTGAAATTTCTATTGGAGGATATTATAGTCACTGTTTCCGTATCATAGTCATTCACCTGATTTCCTCAGCTGTCACAATCTGTTTAAGAAATTCTTCAGCCAACTTTTATTCAGTGAAGTTTTTGGGATACTGTTTTTCTTGAAAATTCAACAATTTCGCAACAAATTTGGTTGTGACTAGTTTTTTTGGTCAACACGTAAAAATTTGATTCACATGAGTCGTATCAGAAACTCCTTTAGAAAACTCCATTCTAGAGATTTCCATTGGAAACTGTTGATGGCCGGTTTCTGTATCTTTTTTGGTTTTTCTGCTATTTATTGCGGCAGTATTGCTCGTTGATATAAACATGAGCTTAATCGGGCAACATGATTTTTGTTTCGAGAAAATCATGGTATGCATTTAGAAAACTGTACCAAATGTCGGCTGATGATAGTGCGTGTACCTAGTGAAGCCTACCGCGAATATGACCTAGTATGCAGCTTGGTATGCTATAAGACTACTGGCGTTAGTCTGAAGCCTCTCCTAGCCTAAAGGGCGGATCATAACCTTCTCGTGGTCTACTGCTGTCACTTTATAAGTGCTAATATGATTAAGCCCGAACGGAGGTACCAGTAACGTTTAAGGATCTGCATGTAAGATTCACTGGGGGTACTCATGGTCTGATGATCATGTTATACGAAGCCATATCAATTGGGTAACCGACATTGCTAACTTGGTACTGCGGGGTTGAAGAGCCCCGAATAGAGCTCTTAGAGCAATATTCGCCTCAACATGGGAAGGCCCCCTTGGGAACATCGTAGTGGGTGTGGTAGCCCATATGCGGGCAGAGTGAGATTGCCTGAGTGTGCACGACTTAGGCGAACATTCTTCTCTAAACAAAGTAGTTTGTTCTTTTGACAAAATTGCATACTGCGTCCGTGAATTTGAAGGATGGTCGCTTATTAATGTATGCTTAGAGGATTGGCTCTCGGCGTGAAGCTGCGCTAAATCAACCGGGTGCCGTGTCCCAAAGATCGGAAAAGATTTTAGGTAGGTCTTGCTATGACCAGTAAGTCCAATGTCAAGCATGCACTGACATAAACTGGTACTTCTGAGACAGAATATAAATTATATTCTGCCTCTCGAGGGCGCTGATTGTCGCTTGTCTTCAAATCCGTGCAGTAAGACTGCCGTGAGATTAAGCCATAATGGCAGGTGCTTACGTAAAACCCTGACAGCTTTCTGTACCAAATGTCAAACATATATTACTTTAAATTTCTTTATTACTTTTGTTTCAACAATTTTACACATATAATATTTTGGTTGCAAGCTGAGATCATTTTCCAAATTGAATGGCTTCGAATTAATGGTGCTAGCGTTTTTATATTATTCGATTGCCTGAAGTCGGTTGTCCTGGCGTGGCGATGGTAGCGTAAAGTGCTTGAATAAATGAAGGTGGCGACTACAGAATTCATGGAAAGGTTTATGGAAAAGCAACGGCGGCGTGCTAGATAGAAAAGCAGTGGTGGCGTGCTACAAAACTCAATTTATGAACTTACGACTTTTTGAGTATTCCCTATTCTTGTGTGAGTTGAACTTTATATGGGCATGAAATGAAACATATTTCGCTAAAATAATTCAACGAATGAAGATCGTTTCAATGGTGACACTTTCTTTAAAAAGCAGTTAATCGTTCACTATAATTGCACCATACTTTTTCGTCACTTTTGTACGTGTGCCACTTCGATCTACGTCTGAAGATTTGAAAATGCAGCAAAATTCGAAACCCTTTTATATAATGGAAGACATTCTATTTTGTGGTTTTCCCTTTTTCGCAGAGCCAACGAATTCGTGTTCTTCGCCCAAGCACGAACTTCTATTCTCGAACAATTTTTAAACGCAAGATCGTATTTGACGTAGTGACGTGTGTTGCTTGGAGAAATCTGCAGTTCCTTTCATGGATTTTTGCAGCTACGTACATTATATCCCAAGAAACAATTTTTTTTATAAGGTTTCCGTTACCAAATCATATAACTTCAGTTATATAGACTGGTACTCGAATCGTCTTTGTAACCACTATAAACCCCTTATAGAGCTTAAATCGAGGATTATATAAAGGTTACCGTGACTTGATTTAGGTAACGTTATATAACTAAAAGTTTTATAAACTGAGTAACAAAAATATTCTGTTTACCTTAATATAACTTCTTATATAACCCTTATATAACTCAAGGTGCTTTCGATTAATTTATTTCGGTGGTTGCGGTAATGTTTCGGTTACCTTTATAAACTTTGTTTATAATGGTGATGGTAACGTTTCCACAACGCTCGCAATTCTCAGTCTGATTACTTTCAGTGATTGAAATGTTAGAGAAATTATTTTTCATTACCTTTATAAAATAATAATATGCAAATATTTACGAAACCTATCCTCCAATAGAATTTCAATTTTTTTTTGTATTGTATTTTTATAATGTAGGGGTTTAATATTTTTACATTTTAGAAGTACAATTTTTCGGCATATGTAGTGAAATTCAGCTGCAATTGCAATTTTACTGTGAATATCATCATAGATACTTCCAAAAAATACAGACCGCTCCAAAAATAAGCAATATTTAATAATTTTAATTAAATATGACAAAATTTAAGATTTTCACTTATGTGACATTAATTCAGAAAAATTACATAACATACTTTAGAAATGTTATGTACCTAAAAAGATGTATTTTCTTCATATAAAAATAAAACGGAAACCATATATCTGCAATTTAAAAAATTGGCTTACCGACATTTTCTTTTTTATCTGCAACGCGCAGATGAAGAAAATGGCAGCTTGTACTTAAATGAACAAATTACCATTATAAAACTTCAAGTAGCTTTATATAAACTGAATGACCCTTATAAAATTTCTATAAATATTATATAAACTAAAGGCACTACCATGGTTCGAAAATGGTCCTTATATACCCTTAAGTCATAATATGTAACCTTTGGTAATGTTATAGATATATCTGAATTATAGTCACAAAAAACAGACGTTAGTGTTCTTATATACCCTTTGGTTATATTATGTTATATAAATAAAAACAGTTTTATAATGGCTCTATTCGACACTAAAAGTAATTTGTTTTTATAACGATCACCGTAGTTACTAAAGGGCCACCAAAAAATATTACGATATTTTATAGTGGGTATTACCGAAAGTTTCCAATTTTTATTAGAGTCACCTAAATTACTGAAAGTTATCGAGTTATATAAGGGTAACCACGGATACACCAATAAACACTTATTACCAATAAGTTTATAACGTGGTGATCAAAACAATTATAAAACTTTCTTATTTACCTTCTAGTAATGGTTACTCTAAGTTATATAGACCGGTGATTGAAACATTTCCATCAGCAACTTATAAAACCTTTAGTAACTTATTTCCACGATAACCATTAGTAACTTAAAAAACTCTAATATAACTACATCACCAATTGGTAATATTATAAAACCACTGAAATTCTTATATAACCGAGTAACCATTATATACCCCTAATAAAACTACCCATCATTTTCAGTCACCAAAAATTGGAAAAATTGTTACTTGGGATCGGTTACTTAAGGTTACGCTGGTGCTTTTAGGTTTTTCTTTTCTGTTCTGGTAATCGGATCTCAAGAGCACCTGATTCATCTGATGAACTAAATGAATATTTAATATCATACCCCTCTACACTGCGATTTAATAATACCAATCTGTTTACGGAAGATAATTTCGTTGATTTTCCTTCTCGTTTAGATATTCAGATCATGTGGAACTGTGGAATGCTATTTTTTCTGTAAAATCAGAGGCTATAGGACCGGTTAATATCCCTCCTCTTTATATAAAGATGATCTTTTCTAGTATCACCAGCGTAATTTTACTTCTATTTAATATTTTCTTTACTATTTTTACTACCCATCATCTTGAAAAATGGGTAATGTTATTCCTATTTCCAAAAAGCCTAACTCCAGATTTATATCCGTCTTCCAAACAATAACCTTCTTGAGGAAAGTTCTTGAGAAGATGATGTTTTGACAGATGCAGGATTATGTGGAGCGGTGAGATTTTTGTGGTAATCGGTCATAACATTTTTCCGAGATCGCGTTACTCAAAATAATACCTCCGATTTGCGTTTAGCCTTAGACAGAGATGAATTTGGCACTTAATTATTCCAAGGCATTTGATTATGTATGCCACTCGAAATTCATGGAAAAATTGAGAATGAACTTTATCTTCTCGAACTCCGTTTGCAGTTTGATATATTTTTAATAGGCAATGGGTGAAAGTATGTGCCCATCAATGCCATGCAGTCTACTAAACCACATGTTTACGCTAATGCAAATTTCGAATTTATATTTTAAACAGCAGAATCAGCTTAATGTAAAATTGTATTGAATTCATTAGTTGCAATTAGTGATTGCAAAATCGGTTACTCGATTACCCGATTAATCAATTAATCGACCGTTAAGCGGCCGACTTCAGGAAATCAATTAATCGCCCTAAAAACCGATTTTTTATTAATGAAAATGTTTTCGTTTCTTTAAATATTCTTTAAAAAAAAAAGATGAAAAATTGCACATTCAAGTAATTTCAAAATTTCACGGAAAAATTTTACTACAAAATCGGTACATTGCAAATATATTTTCATATAAAATACTTTCATGTGAGCCGCTGTTGGGCTCCAATAATGCATAAAATATCTAAAAAAAAATTGACACTAAATTTCTAAGATCAAATTGCGGGATGCTGATATCACAGAACAGAGCGGAAAGAATCGGATCAGAACTGAATTGATACATTGGCAGTGTCACTGCACTGGTGCTCACTCAATTCTGTGTGTGAATAACCAGTGAACACAACTTGCCGATAACGTTAAGAAAGTGAGAGTTTAGGCTGAACTACAATAGACGAATACGTAAGTACATTTACTTACGTAAAGCAAACGCTCCCTTTAATTTAACAGGCGTACACAAATTAACTTTAACTCACGTGAGGGGAACTTCCGTTAAGTTTAAATATCCAATTTTCCGTAAGTATAGTGTGCTAAGAATCGCTCATTCCGTAAGAGCGCGATGTGTTCAAACAACTAAATTATTACTAAATAATTAAAAGTGCAATGCAAATATTAAAATGGAATAAAACTGACACTGCGAATTAATAGAAAAATTTTCAATTAAATCAACTTCCATTTGTTAATTTTTTCACTTTTGCCACTTTTTGAGGCCATTCCCTTTAACTCGTACACGAATTTGTCTATATATTTCTTTTTTACTATTTTCGACACTCTCGTAGATCCACTTTTCGTCATCACAGCGAGCTGAAATTTGGCACACAAGTTCATGTCGCGTGACAATTGAACCTACCAAAATTTGAACCGAAAATTTCCATGGAAAACCCGGAAAATCGGGAAAAATCATTTGAAAATTTGGTACAAATTTGATTAGTGATAAATCCGTTTCAGGAAAAATGCAGAGTATTCCGATTTTTCGGAATTTTCCGACTTTTCCGGAAAATTTTCCGGTAAAAAGTTTTCTAAATTATACAGGATCAAGTTCCCTATCAACAGGCATCAATACTTTCTCTCCGACAATGGTGAAAACTTGCAGAAAAAATCGAGGAAAATTCATGTAAAACGATTTTCCGGAGTTTTTCAGACCAAGGAAGCGTTTGACCGTTTTGCAACTTAAGACAAAGTTGTAGAGCGATCGAAATGAGTTGCATAAAGTTGCAATTGTGGAAAACTCCGTGGAAAACCCTGAAAAGCTGGAAAATCATCGGACAAATTATCATCGATATGATTAGTGCTAAATCTGTTTCAGGAAAATGCAGAATTTCCAAATTTTTTTGGAAAATTTTCCGGAATTTTCCGTCTTTTGCGGAAAATTTTCCGACAAAAAAGTTTTATAAGCTATGCGGAATAATTTTTTTCCGTCCTACTGGCATCAATACTTTCTTTTCAACAATCATGAAAACTTGCATGAAAAATCGAGGAAAATTCAAGTAAATTTTTTTAAAAAAATTCATAGTAATAGGAAAAGTCTGTGGAAAACATTGAAAATCTGGAAAATTCATGTTATATGGGATCAAGTTGGAATACAGCTAAAAAGCGCTGTATAAAACATAATTTGAATTTCAGAAAACCGTTGCAGTACTTCAACGATTTGATACTCGAAAAAATTTTGTTTTCGGATCGGCACCAAACATGACTTAAAAATTGTTTTAATATATCTCCATGCAGCACGTAATAACAATTTAGTTAACGTGAAAAAGGCAGAAAATAAAATAAGTAAAAAACGAGTTTTCAAACAAAACTGAGGCCAAGCCGCATGAAAAAGTAGAAAATAAACTTTTCTTCACAGACAGAGGTGGACTCAGATTTTTTTCGCTGACAATCACCGATATATTTCAGTATGATCAATCAGAGGTAATAAGTGATTTGATTCATGAAGAGAAAAAATATTCAAGAGAAATGTCCCAATCAAAACATCTTAGTCCACCTCTGTGTGTGAAGAAAAGTTTATTTTCTACTTTTTCATGCGGCTTGCCCTCAGTTTTGTTCGAAAACTCGTTTTTTTACTTATTTTTTAACATTGAAAACATTAAATTCCAAGTTAATAACTCTTACGGAATGTGATATATACTTAGGCTAAAAATACCAATTTTTCGTAAGTAAACCTCAGTCTCGCTCAATTTCCTAAAGTTATTTACGTCTATTGTAGTTCAACCTTTTCACTTAAAAAATTCGTTAAACTTCTCATAAAGCGTTAAGTTTTTTTTGCCGCAAATTATACATCTGTGGTTCACAATGGTTGTCAAAATTCGAGTAGTTTGCCCTCTTTTGTAATTCTCTACCGAATGTTACCTTTTCTTGGTATTTTCTTATTGACATGAGTTAACAATTTCTTATTTCGGGTGGAAAACTTTGCATTTTCTGAAAGTTATTCTTAACGCATTCCTGACCTTTTCTTAGGCATCGAAGCAACGTTTTTTTAATATTTTCTTATCGAGATTCTTAATGTATTCCCTCCCATTCTTTGACGTCTACATTTATTGTTTCCTTAACAAATAATTTCATAAACATTGTGATAATAGGCAAGATACAACCAACTTGTTGTTTCATAATATAAATTATTCATTATAATTAATGAACGGATTTTCGGTAGTTAAGGTACCATAATCAGAGGAATATCTTACAAACTCAGTTTTTATGATATTCCTCTAATGATCAGGCGCGTTCATTAATTATAATAAAAAAATTATATTACGAAATAATAAGTGGGTTGTAATGTGTATAAGGCGTTTCGTATCAGCAGGAACCAATACTCTTCAGTACGGCCAGTTCCTGCCTGCCGCAGATGCCAGAAGAAAATGTTAAGTTGATTTAATATATAGTCTCTTCAATAATACTTTGAAATCAATTCCTCCTACAAGTGTGGAGCCAGAGAGGGTGTTTTCAGTATCTGGAAATTTGTACCAAACTGGGATCAGGATTAAGTGATAAACCCATTGATAACTTATACTTTCTACGTGCTCATTTCAAATACATTTAAAAAACATGGCTTCCTTCCTATAATCAATGTGTTAATACTAACCAACTATCGCCTGTTTACCTAACTGGTACAATACTGCCTTACGGCAATGAAATTAAAAATTTAAGAGTTAGCGTGACATTCAATTTAAAATGGTGTTCAGATGGTTTGTTTGTGGAATAGTCTACAATTATATGTTCTCTCAGTTTTCATATTTAGCTATAATACCGACTTAAAATAAAAAAGGCTCTCAAGACTTCAACTTTACTTTTTTCGCTTTAATTTATTTAAGAGAAATCAAACTATTATTCACAGATTTGTAAAAAAACATTTGATGACATATAATTGAGGAAAAAAATATTTCGACCTCTAGATAGTTTGAGAAATTTCCTCCATTTCTTAAACTTCTTTTCAGTAAACATTTGCAAGAAGAAAATTTAACTTTAACAGTAGTTCTCGTCCGTCCACCAAGGATGGCTATACAAGGAATAAATTGGCCTTTCAACTGTCTCTCAAGATGCGACTGATTCATGGAAGCATTTATTTTTGTCCTCGAATAGACCACCCCTTTCCACCTTCTTTTTTTCAATATAAATAATTCTCCTTCAAATTTGATGTGTACATAGACTCCAAATTATCTGGATGCGCGTACTTTATCACTGTCATACAAAATTTATTTAAGCTTGAAAAGGACTAATAACACGCAATAAGGTCCTCCATGTAAATTTACATGGGAGCCAATTTTTTACATAGACATTGAATGAGTGAAAAAAGAAAACAACAACAACGAAAGCCAAGCGTGAGAACATTAAACGAAAGCATTTGAATTAAACTTAATGAGGAGAAAGCCATAAATCTACTTGGGAAATTTATTGGATAAATACTTAGCTAGTCGCAAGAATTTTTCAAAGATCTCAAGTTTTTTTTTGTGCACTTTTTATGGGTGAAATACGTTCACGGAAGGATGTGCGTATAATTGTAATCGAAGAATGTTAGAGAATAATTAGATTGGTGAGAATTTATTGGAATAAGTAGTTGATTTTGAATTTATGCTCTTTAGATGATTATGGAATTTAGTTTCATATAATTATGGAGATTGGAAGATGGTTAAAGAATCCACAATGCGCACCTATAGTGGTAAGAGAGTTCAGAAATTAATCGAAATGTTGTGATTATAACTTCATAACTTTTCGACTAATTTCAAAAATGACCAAAATGTAAATTTCACATTTGTGTTGAGTCAATTTGAAACAAGACATAAAATGAAACCTAAATAAATTCGCAATTTTAATGATAATAAAGGACAAAGGAAAATGTTTAGATATATTATTTTGTAAAATTAACAACAAATTTTTATTCATTGCGAATATATTTGGACAATTAAAAAAAAACTTTAATTTTTTTACCTATTCAAGTCAGGGCTACGAAACCTTTCAAGCACGGAGGCTAAAACGGTCCATTTATGCTAGCCTGATAAGAAAAAAAAAAGCTCAACGAAATTTTCCTAACCTCTTAATGCAGCATATGACGTCCAGTCTTTTCAGTTTATCTGCAGATAGAAGTGCAAATCCAAGCGTAGGTATCCTTCATTTTCCGGACAAAAGCCGGATAACCGCAAAGAAAGTATTCGGATGTCTCAAAATATGTTCACAGACAGGATAGACACTCGGCGCTGTCAACAACTTACATTTTTGGTAAATGATCGGTAAATGATCGTGAAGTGGGAGCTGTAACCAGTGATGATGCCGATCTCAGTTTTACTTATTATCTCCTGAGCCTTAAAAGAAAGTCTACGGCAGAACTGTAAAATTCCAAGCACCTGAACTAAAATTCTTTTTAAGTACATGTACAAGTCCCGGTATTGGTACTTGAAAAATTTTCAAGTACAAGGCCCGATACCAGTACTTAAAAGCTTTTCAAGTACAAGTCCAAGAACTGGTACCGGTGTTTATAAGTCCCATATATATGCTTAAGTACCTTAAAAGTATCAAAGTACGCATTTACTACAAATTCCATTATAACCCGAAGTACTTTAGCTCTGGCCCTTCTCCTAAACCTCTATTATTATAAGGCGTATTTAAATAACTTATACAGGGTTTTTCAAATTAAGTTTTAAAAAGTACGCGACTGTGTAACACACTTCAAACATCGAACGCACCAATATTATATGTCATTTTGACAGCTGAAGGTTTGCCATTTATAAAAATGGAGTCGTATACATTACAACAACGTATTGAAATTTTTGAATGATTTTATGAAAATGGTCGTTCTGTGAGAAATGTATTTCGTAAATTACGCGATGTTTATGGTCGTTAGAATCGTCCAACTGAGCGACAAATTGGTAATATTGTTCAGAAATTTCAAGAAACTGGTGCAGTACAAGATCGAGAAAGACGTCAGTATGCTCCTGCCGGTCGTTCAGAAGAAAATATTGGTGCTGTGAGTGATTGTGTTGCAGCTGATCCCAGCACGTCAATATCCTGACGTTCACAACAATTGGGACTTTTCTGAGTCAACTGAGAGATTATGCGTTGAAGGCCTACAAAGTTCAATTGACATAAGATTGCTGCCACAAGATTATTCCATACGTCGGAACTTTGCCAATTGGATACTAGAACAAAACGACGATTTTTAAAAAAAAAATCATTTTTACGGACGAACCACATTTCGAGATCAGTGGCTACATTAATAAACAAAACTGCCGTATGTGGGGATAGAAAAACTCTCGCGTGATCCAACAGAGGCGAACGCATCCACAAAGACTCACTGTTTGGTGTGCATTGTGGTCTGGTGGTGTGATTGGTCTGTACTTTTTCGAAAATAATGCTAGAAGAGCCATAACCGTTCACGGTACCAGATATCGCGACATGATCACAACTTTTTTATGGCCAAAACTGGAAAATATTGATACTGAAGACATGTGGTTTCAACAAGATGAGGCTACGTGTCATACAGCCAGAGAAATTTTGCAATTACTGCATACAAAGTTTCCAGACCGTATTATTTCCAGATTCGGTAACGTGAATTGGCCTTCAAGAATCTGTGATTTGACACCGTTAGACTTCTTTCTGTGGGGCCATGTGAAAGCACAGGTCTACAAGGATAATTCTCGAAACGTTATAGCATTGAAAGTAGAAATTATTCGAGTTATTGGTGAGATAAAGCCGCAACTATGCCAGAATGTGATTGAAAATTTTGATAAAAGAATCAGGTTCTGTAGAGACGCAAGAGGTGGTCACATGGGAGATATCATTTTTAGAGTATAAATGGTAAACATTGTATTTCAAAACTAAATAAAAACTTTTTCAGTTTCAATTCAAATTCTATGTCTTGTAATTATTTACTTTTGAAAACTCAATTTGAAAGACCCGTTACAAGCTGAAGTACTTCGCGTTATGGCGGCAATTGTAGTAAGAGCGTACAAGAGCGTAGGTAAGCTTTTACAGGGTGTTTTCCCGTAGGAGGTCTATATAGCAGCAGGTGATAGTACTCACCTAGACGAACCGAAAATTGTATGGCTTTTTTTCTTAATCACCCTGTAACTCCCAAATGGTTGATATAGCCTCACTTTTTGGTTCGTTTAGGTGATTACTATCATTTCCTGCTATATTGACCTCGTACGGGGAAATACCCTGTATATGGGACTTATAAGTAACAGTACCGGGATTTGTACTTTTGTACTGGTTCTAGTACTTAAATACCAATATACTTAAGTACTTTACACATCTGGTCGATGGAATTTCTATTTTGCTTATAAAAAAAAACAATTTCGAATACCTTCAAGTGCTCAGGTTCGCACATCGATCCTACAACCACACATGGCCAGCGAAACCACTCTCTCATTTGCCCTAATTCCCATATGTCTATTTGGGTACAATGTAAAAAATATCTCTTGAAAATTCCGCTACTATAATAGGCAACAAATTGCCAACAATGGTAGCGGAAATTTACACAAATTTATGCGCACTGCATAACTTTATGTAAAGCACTTTCGCGCTGTATGTAATTTTACATTGTTTATGAATTCTTCAATTCCGTATGTAAAGTACTCAATATGTAAATTAACCAATATTTATGTAATTTATTTCAATTGCCAATATATTGTTTCGTGCAGAAATTAATAAATTACATACAACAACCAATTCTTATGTCGATGGCAAATATGTAAGTATAGATTAATAATCAACACGTGAAAGAAGTAATACTAGTTTCAATGCTAACAGCTACCTATCATAATTTAAAAAATCAATAAATATTTGTAGATATGCAGTATTTCCATGATTGAGTATTTTTTTTAGCGAAATTCAATTATAAAAATACTGTGTACCTAAAAATATTTTTTGATTTTTAAACGGTTTTTCGAAACTAGTAACATTTCTTTACATGTTTTATGATTATTAATCTTTCACCAACTCACTCCACAAAATCAAACTATACACTGACCGGCGACCGCATTCTGATATAATTTCCCATATAATGATTCATAGCAACGCATCCTGATAAACGTATGAGCATATGTCCAGTAATGAAGGAAAGAATGGAGATAAATGCAAACGTCATTACTTATGTTTTATTGAAATTTCCTTTTTAAATATGGGGAAAATGCAAATTACAGTATTGTATGTAATTTCTCGCAAATTTACAGTATGACACAAAAGTTTGTGTAAAATAACAGTTCTGTATGTAATTTTACACAAATTTACAGTGCGATACAAAATATTTATGTAATAAATGTAAAATCACATAAAATATCTAAACAATTACTTACTTTACTTATTTTTGCAATTAAAAGTAGGAAGTTTGCAGATTAGGTAAAAAGTCTTTAATTTCTTAACGATTATGTGTATATACATACATTTTGAGCGGTATTGACTATTTTAACCATAGTAATTTTTCCACAAAGTTTGTTTATGATTTTTGACGTGGTACACATTGCAGTTGAGATACCTCCTAATGAAAATACACAGTTTATCCGTGGAAGACTGTCAGTCCTCCAGCAACTTCGAGGTTATCAAAGTAATCATGGTGGTCTGACTATCTGGAAGAATAGAAATATCCTTTACCTTGGTTTTTATACTACTTTCGATGACATTACAATGGTGAAAGCCTCAATTTGAAGAGAATAGTGAACTCTCCAAGTGACTCCAACCCAATGCCAAGCCAGGTTTGAGAGATTAAACAACGCCAACGGCCAACTCATTTGTAATGGAGCCGTTGTCGTTGAAGATTTTCAGATCGGAATGAAGGAAGTCCGATGGAGCTCTTTCTTTACGAGAAGTTATCAGAAAATCTCGCAGGGAATCGGCGTCAAAATTCATAGCATTAAATGGTATGCTGATGAGAGGGTTGTCCCGTTATCTGTCTCCAGCTCACATGCCAATAATTAATGGACAGTGGAGTGTTTCACTCCCTCCTGAAATCTTCCTGATGGACATTATCTAGAAGTGACAGGCAGGTTTAGTAATACTTCAAAAGCGCCTGTGGTTTACATTGAGCCAGAAATGCCTGGTACTTGGCTGGCGGACAATTTAAGCAAAATCACCGAATAAATTCCAGCAATTGAATTAATCCTAATAATATTTTATTCATGTAATATTGTTTATTCCTGCTGTGAAATATTTTAGTAATAGTATATATATTTTTGTTCCATTCAGTTAACAGTCAGCCGTTGATTGATTTCTAATAGTGCTGGGTCCCCGCTTATAATTTTTATTTGTGAAACAAAAGCGTTCATATTTGACTCACTTTTTCTTCATATTTCTTCGCTACAATGCAATTTGTTAGAAAACTTCGGTAAGGCACTACTGAAGGGGGGAAAATTGTGCAAATGTACGATAATGTATGCTATAAGAGTTGAAAAACGCTAATGTTCCATTTTACCAGAGCTAGCCATGTTATGCTTGTTTCTACTAATTTTTTCACAAAAAGTAAGCCGGAAATCCCATTTGTAGTAATCAAATCCCACCCTATATTTTTTGAACTATCTCCGTGGTATAGAACAAAACTATTCACTCCACTTACTGTATATACAAAACTTTGAATTCAGTTCACACAGTCTCTCCAACAAAGTAGCGGAACTAAATGGATCAACCAAGTGGTCATCGTGTGTTCATTGTATATACACGGTGAACGCAAAGTATCAAGAAATGTTGTAATTGTGGTACAGAGAAAAGGGTATAATCCTAATGCAGTTCTCCGTAATCGGCTTGAGTTTTGTGCATAAAACATTAGCTACTCCTCACCGGGGTTTTCACAACTAAACGAAATTTAACCGAATTGGTTGTGGTTAAACGGCGACTAAAATCTAACTGAGTTTACTTGAACCTGTAAGTAGTTTTATCTGGATTGATAAGTAGGCTTGCAAAAAAACACAATACATTAACTAATCCCACTTCTGCCACTGTATACAAAATAACAAGAAAAAAACTGAAAAAAATGATTACATAGTTTCGCAAACCTCTATTAAGTTGTTATTGACATGGTAATCTCTTCTCTACATAAATACCTACCTACAAACATTGTTATGTACTTCGATACCATTATTACGCCCATTAAAACAGCCTTCATTATCTGTATAAGCAAATTCCCTTTCTCCCTATAATTAATCCTGGCAAATAGACTACGTCGACCGGAAAGATTACGTATACAAAATGAGGTGCTCAAATTAGTCTAGTTAAAGCAATTGCTTGAAAATCAATGAGAGCTTTTGTTTTCAGCTGCTAATTAGCATGTAATTTCTAACGGTAACTGTATACGCATAGATGGTGTCGCTTCCAATAATCGAAGTTCTGCAGTAGTAATAAGCACAATTGAGAATTGTTGCAATCATTTTGAACTGAAAGAGGATGTACTGTGTGGCATTACAACGCAGCTAATCAACTATATCGTACACAATTCGATCTCGATATACTCTGGACCTTTAATTACTTCTTGTTTTAATACTCTCTGACAGGGAGGATAAACCCAATTCATGTAATTCAACAGATAATCGGAAAATTACTCTTAACTGATGATGTATTTTTTTGGATATTCAAAAAACTTACGCAGAGACCTAAAATAAAAGGTATTTTCAGTGCGGTCTAAATCACGTTTTGGCTAACAAATTTGTTGTTAGGATTTTCTTTAGCGTCTGTACTTATTCAAATGTGATTTATTTGCTAACTGGTATAAGTGGTATCAGTGCCTTTACAGATTTTGAGAGCACAGAGCTTCCATACAGTATCTCCACCTGATTGTGTTATTCGAGGCTCTGTATCAGTTTCTTGAATAGTTTTTGTTCATTATTCTAGGCCTACAGTAGCTAGCCAATGATGAAGCTGCCGTCTGTCGTTTATTTAAAAAAGGGCACGGTATTCAAGGAAGCTTTGTGATTGTTGTAATAATATGTAATGTTTTCTATACCCTAGATGAAATCTATAGGGTACACTAACCTTGTCATTCTGTTTGTTACGCACAGAAATAATGATGGGAGAGTGCATAAAAATAAAAGTTATTTTGAATTTTGCATGTCCGTCTGTCTGTCCGTCCGTCCGCGCACGATTACTCGAGAACGCGTGTATTTAGAGAGCTGAAGTTTTATTCGCGCAACTTAAAAAAAAAGTAAAATTAAGCTCGAAAATGAGACAAATCGGGAACTCCTTCGTGGAGTTGCCATACATAAATTTCGTTTTCCACTATATATTTGGATACTTCGTGAGAACGCGGTGACATAAAGAGCTGAAATTTGGTACATAATGTTTTCATTTCAATAGTAAATTAAATTTCACAAACAGACTAAATCGGGCAACCCCTTCTTGGTGTTGCCATATAAAAATTTATGTTTTTTAGGGATACTGTGAAAATGATCAATCCTAGACCTTTTACTTGTACTAACAACTTTTTCAGAATATGAAATCCCTTAAAATTGGTTATAATCATTTTTCTGGCCAACGACTTGTTCTAGAAATATATGCGAAAAACCAATCCAAAAATAAAAATTATTCAATGGGTGGTGAAGAATTGGTGTTAGACCAATTCTAGCTTTTTTACTTGTTTTTGTTTTATGCCCTCGCTTTGAGTTCTGGATATTGCGGTATTGCTAGAAGAAAGTGGCGAAGGGATTCAAGAAAATAGTCTAAGATTTTCTACTAATTCAAATCCAGGGTACTCTGGAAAATAAAATTAGTGGACTCAAATGTGTAAAAAATCAAAAAAAAAATTGTTTAAAGAAATTCCATTTATTCAATACCATATGTTTTTTAGTTAATTATTTGGGTGATCTTGATTACGAACACGAAGGATCACGTTCTTGAACTGGTAAGTCTGCCCCAGTGGAAACTTTATCATGATTTACCCACAAAATCGAATAGGTTTCGATGTATTGCTTCAGTAGAGATACATTAGAGATCAGCATCCATTCTTGTGGTACATATTCTCCAAATTCGCAGATAGCAAATGACTAGTTTATTCTACATTTCACGATAGGTTCGGACAACCGTAACAATACATTCAGACAGATTCCAGTGGTTATATTCTCTGTGATGCGTTGAGAACTGCACTCATAATTTATTAATTGTTTCTGATCGGTTTCAACGCCGTAAAATAGTGGCAGATGGCTTTTTGCTTTTTTGGTTGTTAGAAAAATGTATTATGGACTTCACCCTTTGTCTTCTGTACACTTTATAGATGAAGTTAGCTTTAGAAATGATGAGGTATCATCAACTTTCACAATTTTCGTCTATGACAAAAAGAAAGTCCTCATGGCTTCATATACCTTCATATGCCCATATGCCTCGGTATAAAAGCAGTCCACAATTTTTGTTACACCCTGTATATACTAGTAGAATTTTTAATTGTTTCATAATGATGCATCCAGACATAACCAACATGACAAAAAAACATGTTTGAAAACATTTGACAAACAATAATAAAAATAATTGTCATATGTTTGTCAAAAGTTTGCCAAAGATTTGTCAAACATCTGATAGATAGGAAAAATGTCTTCCAAATGTTCAGTATTGGTCATGTATGCTCCGAGCCAAGTAACGTGCATTGCAATATCTTTCATCGTACTTGGCTCAATGTATAGGAAAATTTTCGAAAAGAAGTTGGTGGAATCGAAAATTTTTAGACAGGAAAATTACACTACAGTGGTCGTGATTTACTAAATAATTTAAAAATTTACGATCTCTTCGGTTTTCGAAAGAAGAATCTTTTCAAGCGACTTCAAAATTTTAGTTAATACATAGAATCGTGCCGAAGATAAGAAGACGAAATACAAACTGGCGAAACAGTGTAAGTGTTGATGAACGGCTGTCCATTGCTATCTTTCTTTTCCACAGCTGTTGAGAACTGACAGAAAGTGAGTACTGTACAAACTTTAGAATACATCTAATGTTTTGCATTTTATTTAGATTAAATTGGAACCTTTTTAAAAATCATTGTAAAATTTGTTTCCACACCCATCAAACATTCAACAAATGTTTGACAAATGTTTAACAAATATTTGGCCAATATTTGTCAAACATTTGAGGAATGTTTGTTATGTGTGCCCGCGCCCTAAACTGCATACAAAAAAAGTCAAATGTTTTCCATTAAGGCTCTATAGTTGGTGTCTGAAGAAAATCGTTGTTCTAATCATGCTAAACCAAAAACAGCTATGTATCTTGTAGAAACTCTGGCAACACTGATACAGCACACGCACTGAATTCAATGACGTTCGAGACGGCAGTCTGGGGATATAGCCGTGGCCGTGCACACGCGTTCATTTAATAGATTTTAGTTAGGTTAAGAGAAGTTTGAAATAGAGTATATTTAGTTGGTCAATGGTGCAGTTTAATTTTCCGTCTTTTTGTTCCCACACACTCTGTAAATACTACATATCTCTCTACTCAATCCAACTAAAGATAAGGTACCTAACAGATTTTATTATCAGTCTTATAATATATTTTCCAGTGCTATCTCTTTTATGAACCTCTCTTTTCTCTTCTTAAAGAGATGAATTATGAGAGAAATACTCTTAACTACCCAGTGTGAAAGGTTGTCTACAGCAGATTGAATAGTAGATGTGATAGCTTGCGATTTGGATTTTTGACCAGTATCTTCCAAAATGTTGATTTTGTTGTGCCTAGACCTCGAAACGTCGCAGGAGAATGGGAAAAAACAAGGTCCACGAAAAACGTAATCAATTCATTACCAACCTATTTTCGTACATTAAATGCATCTATTCTTAGTTAGTAATCACTCTAGTATATAATTTAACAATTCGTGACTATACTCAGTTTGCGGCGTACCCCAGGGATCTGCCCATGGTCCTCTCCTGCTTAGTCGCTTTATAAATGATCTTCCGAAAGTTTTACAAGATGTACCTAAGCATACATATGTATCCAGATGATGTACAGATCTATCTGAGTCGACCAGTGGGTTTAATGGTGGATTGTGTGGAGCGAACTACAGAGATTTGGATAGGATTCTGCAATGGTCCATGTCGAACAAATTAAAGCAAAATGCTGGGAAGCTTCAGTGCATGGTTTGGGCTATAGAGATCAATTGTCGCTTCCCTCTGTTTGGTTAAGTGGGAGTATCTTCCCATTTGTCGAGTAATCTTGGAATTATGCTTGACGTTCATATGAAAAGTTGTGCTCACATTATTGCTTGTTTGTCTAAATTTGACTTTGGTTTACGTCGCTTGTGCATTTAAAGCTGATAAAAGCTCTCGTGTGGACTATGTTTGTCGCAGGAAGCTAGATGTGGCATTTAATGACTGTGTAAGATTCATTTATGGCTTACGTAGATATGATCACATTACACCTTTTAGAAATAAATGGATTTATGAATAATAATAATTATATATTTAAAAAATGTTAAAATATCATTATAGGTTGTATCGTGTCGAAATTATAGGGTGATACATAAAAACTGAAGAAAAAAAAATCTTTAATATCCCACAAATCTTAAACTATTCCAATTTTTCACCCTGCTGCCATACAATTTTTTGCTTTTATGACCGACTCCTATGCGCAGCTAAATCCTAATCTATCCCCAAGGTACTCTGGAGTAATCTAAACCAGATTGAAGGCGGTATAATTAAACACTCAAACTGTGATCTGGATCCGAACATTTTAATCAGTCTTTTATTTCCACCAGTAATATTATACCAGTGCAAGATTGTCCTTCTTCTTCTTATCCCCAGGTCTTGATCGTGAAGCTGGATTTGATTTTCGCTGCGTTGACGAACCTGAAGTATATAAAGCCATAAGGTCACTTGCCACTGGTCCAGACTTGATACCGACACGCTTCATAAAATTAATTGCTGATACTCTAGTACCAATTATTACTTATATCATTAACCCTTGCTTAACTACTTCTTATTACCCAGGAGCCTGAAAAGTCGCGCGCGTTATCCCTATTCCAAAAAAGACTAGTGGATCCTCTCCTGAAGATCACCGACCTATTAGTATTCTTCCCTTTTTATCTAAAGTGATGGAATATCTTATGTGGGAACAAATATTGGGATTTCTGGAGGGCAATTCTCTTTTGTGTGAATGGCAGTCGGTTTTCGTGCAAAGTGTAGTTGTATGACGGCTCTTTTGAGGATTACCGATGACATAAGAGAGAATATCGACTCTGATATGCTCACTGTTCCCACATTATTAGACTTTTCAAAGGCCTATACTATACGGTAAACTATATCTTACTCTTTGGGAAGCTCTGAGCTGAGTACAATTTTAGCCATAGAGCAGCGAAACTCATCTCTGCCGCAAGCAATGTATCTTAATTAACAATCATGAATCTGACTTGTTACCTTTGCGCTCTGGCGTCCCCCAAAGTTCTGTGCTTGCACTTCTCCTCTTCAGTCTATTCATTAATGACATTGTTCAAATGGTGTCTATCGTCAAGATCCACCTCTATACTGACGATGTGCAGTTTACGCTTCTATTGAAAGCAACAGGTTTGACGAGCATATTGCTTTGATTAATCTGAACCTTGCAGATATATTTCGAAGGTCGGTTGCAAATGAATCCGTTTAAGTCCAAAGCTATTCCTATTTATAAATCCACTGTTGATGTTAGTCGTTTACCTCAAATCTCTCTAAATTCCACGTCTATTCCATTTGTAACTACGACTAATAATCTCGGTGTCATCTTTAATAGGACTCTAACCTGGAATGATCATATAAATTATGTGGTTGGACGTATTTACGGATGCCTGAGATGCTTGAGGCAGTCCGCCAATTTCACACCCCAGACTACTCGTTTGCGACCGGAAAAATGCTTAATTATTCCCATCATAACGTATGCAAACGTTCTTCACTGCAAGCTTGATTCTGTCTCTGAGAGGAGATTAACAGTGGCATTTAATTCTGCTGCTGGTATGTATTTAATCTGCGTAGATATGAACATGTCTCTGAGCATTCTAGACACGTTTTGGGTTGTTCTTTGTCGGTTTTTCTTAAAATTAATTTGATGACCAATCTATTCAAACTAATTATTCCCGGAATCCTATGTAACTTTTCTCACAATTTTTTTTCCTTCAGTCATCTCGTAATAGTCCAGCTTCTTATACCCCGGCACAGGTATTTACATATCGGCGTATGCAATTAAGATCTGGAATTCACTGCCTATCAGTATTCGCACTTCCAGAACTGTGGACTGTTTCCGGGATATAGGCTTGCAGACACACTTGAATAAATTAAAAATTCTTTTAGGCATGCTGTTGGTTTGTGCACGCATTTTATTATTTTACTTTCATTATAATTGTTATTTCTGTATTTTTTTCTTTTGTATTTATGACTTAGCTAATTTAGTCTTTTTTTCTTCTTTTTTACATAAGTTTTATTTTAGTATTTATATATGTATTCCTTTTATTCATATTTTTCTTGCGGTTATTTTTATAATTTCTAAATTTACATGCTAAGTACTTTTTAAAACGCTATGCCTTATTTTGTACAAATTTTCTTTCGAATAAATTTGATTTGATTTGATTTGATTAGTTGAACGTCCTACTTAATACAGATCTAAAACACTTTGCTTGATGATAATGAAATATACCTGAAATCACCTCGGCATAAGAAGATCTTGCTGTCTCGTACCCATCATTTCAGAGATCTCTACTTACTTTTACGTACAAATAATATATTTTGGATACTGGGCAGCCACAAGAGTCGCAGAGCGGTTCATACGATAAATTAGAGTAGTTCTCAGAAACGCGGAAAAAGTCGAATGAAGTGGTTTTTATGATGTCGAAAGGAATCTAAATTTTTGTATTATGCAGATTGCCGTGGCCATCTAAATCCGAATAAAATGGAAAAAACGTTCCAATGTAGCGGAATCCGTTAAGATCTTTCATAGGATTTTAATAATTTAATATTTCACGGTGAAGAGCTGTTTTGTTTCACATAAAGGGGAATACCAATTTTAGGGCCTGACATCTCCAGACATGAAAGATGTCTTAAACGATGCATTATGATAATTTGAACATTTTTTAATAACAATGTTTGTTTCTATCTAGCGGGGGGAAGCTGGGGGAGGGGTGTCGAAGTTTAACTAGTACAATTTAGAAAATGTACTAGAAAATCGAATTTCTTATGTCCTGAGAAGAAGTTTGAGCACCCACACTCTTATATTCGGAGGCTTAAATAGTTATTTATAGCCATCCAATCCTCATTTTTAGTAATTCCATCTTTTTTATTCGAACTGAGGTACTAGATTTTTCGCACTTAGATCGACTCTAACTCAGTAGGGTTATATCCGATCGAAAAACGGGTTTCACTGTTCACCTAACCCCATTACCAGCTACAATTCGTAGAAGAAATTTTTCTCTGCACTCTTTTTTGGATTAGGGGGTAGGAACCCCTGGTTGTGGGGGGTGGGGGGGGGGGTTCAATACAGGATGTTGCATATCAAATTCAAGATCTCGCCGAGTACTATCGGGTGGTGTTATATTTTTCTCGATTCACAAAACTTTCTCGGCACGTTTTAGCCTCCGGAAAACCCATTTTCATGCACTCGCACTTCTTTCTTCTATGGCCATTAGTGCTCTGTTGTACTTTTTCTCATAGGAAGTCCACTTTTTTCACTCAAGAAAGTCGCTCAAGATGCATCCGATCGCCAAGGCTTTTCCCGCTAGATAGAAAGAAACATTGTTAATAAAAAATGTTCAGATTATCATAATGCATCATTTAAGACATCTCTTATGTCTGGAGGTGTCGAGCCTAAGGTTGTATGAAAAGTGGGCATTCCGCTTTTTCTATGGAAGAGCATGTCGAATCCTGGCACTCTTGAAGTATTATAATATATATTTTCTCTCTACATATGTATATAGGTCGCAGTTATAACATCACGCAAAAGTGTAATAAAAATACGAATTATTCTAGACCGAGTTTTTATGTGGCTTACATACATTTAACTGCGGTAATTATTTCAGAAAAATAAAATCTAATCAAAAAGAAGCAAAATCCTAAAACACCACCTGCGAGTT